>RBNI01004437.1:0-14062 GCA_003990745.1 Jimgerdemannia flammicorona | reverse complement strand
TTACATACTTAGGCCTGTTGGAATACCATGATTCAGGGCTTTCTAACAAGCCTAAGTATGTTAAAATCGGATACCATTTCACCAAGATACATATAAAACAAATGATGCAGGCAAATTTGCCTGCATTCCGGATATGGATTACCTATAATTACATAAGCATTATAAAGCGTAGACTGCAGTATTTCACTCTGAACGTTCACAGACATGTTTGCCTGCAATGAGGTTACAGTATGTATACTTATATTATAAGTGTACATTATTATAGAGCAAGGAATTTTATATTAAATGTATTTGCAGGCAAATTTGCCTGCACTACGGGGTAAGGGATAAGACTGCTAAAGAGAGAATAGGTTAGAATTTCAACCTTCTGCTCAATCTCACAATCTTTGATATCAGAAAATAGAATCTATACTAATATAATCTCTCTATTACTTCTGAAGTTGGTGTCATTATTACCAAGAACTCTTCTGATATTAATGTTACTCATAATATCATTGTCTAATTCTATGGCAGTTAGCTCATTTATATTTGTAAGCTTTACTCAAAATATCTTCCTCTCTGCTTTTCTCTCTTTTATCTCCATGGGAAGCCTAGATAATATCTCAAGATTTTTTTTTCTAGAGTAAACTGGTAACTCCAGAGAGGTAATGGTGATATGGAGAGAGAGGATGATTAGGATAAGAGAGCTCAGACTATAAGATTGGATGATGAAAATAATAAAGATACTAAGAGTGCTGAAGATAGAGTCAATAAGACAAGAGATATATTTATCTCAGATTTTATATATCTATTTCAAATCTTATTTAGTTTTTGATTTATTAAACTCAGTTTTTTTACTCTCTCTTACTCTTTCTTTAAGATTATATCTTCCAACTCTAGTTCTATATCTATCATATATAAATATATAATGATGTCTTTCCATTATCTATTACTCAGATTGCCTCTTTTAAGAATAGTTAGTTAATGTGTTTATCTAAATTAAAAATAACTGTCTTCAGTTCTATTAGATAAATTAGGATAAATTTTAAGCCAAGCTCTATAATAGACTATGTATCAAATGTAGTTTTAGATGATACTAATTTTGCTGATATCAGCCAATAGATCATTCTCTCTTTGACATTTATTGGCAGCTTACAATATATAGTCTAACAGTATCAGAACATTATGACCATCATAGGCAGTACTTCTAACCCTAATATATTTATCACCTTTATTACTAATCTCTAATAGTCTGAAGTCACTGAAACTATTCTGCTCAGTCAGATTACTCAAGAATGTCCCCTGATATCATCTCCTAAATCTTTAAGCTCAAACTCAATATACTTTACAAGAAGCTATTTAACAAGTATGTCCTGAATAGAGTTAGAGCCTAGATATTATTATAGAGTTTCAGAAGTATAGCTTACTTTATATCTACTGTGACAATATCTTTAAAACCAGTGACATCAGAATTTAGAAGACTGCCTTGACTTCACAAGCTACTAGTTACAAATCATGACTCAACCATGACCCATTTTGATTATAAGATGATCTGCATCTGAACTTATAATAACTCATAATGACTCTAGTAGTATACTACTATTAGTCAGGTGACCCTACTCTCTGAACTAAAGAAGAAGACCTTTAAGATATAAAAGAAGTATCAAGAGAAGAAGTATAAAATATTAATTATAAATAGAAGACTTATTACAAAATAAAATACCTGTTATCTGCTAAACAGTCAGATTAAGAAGCCACTCAGATCTATCAGTTCAAGAACAGATATTTACTGATATCAATAGGGCAATGAGGCTATGTTATATATAAGAAGAACCCTTAGTCTGAATCTCTATATAAGGGATCTTTACTACTATACTCTCAACTATTGAGAAATAGAGATAAGAATCACCACCACTACTGAGTGTCTTTAGATATGGTAAGAATATAAGTTGAGATATTACCTCTACTAAGAGTTTATATAAGCCAGCTCTCAAGAAATTGTAGATATTTTAGGTATAGATAGATATGAACAAAAACTAACCAAAAGAGTCTATCAGATCTTCAGGCATGTACTCTGAGCTATTCTCAACTTAGAATATATCAAAGTCTCTAATATCTAAGAATTGATAAGCTGCTATATAGACTATCTCAAGAAAATGGTTACAGAAGAGGTTCAATCTACTATCACAGTTAAGAGTAATAAGGTTTAAGACCTTTAGAACCCTATTCTAGAGAACAATCCAGACCAATTCATTTATGGTCTAATTGTACTATTCCAAGACCCTTCTCTGAGAGTCTGCTATCTTTAGAATTTTACAGATATTCTCTATTTTATAGATGACCTCACTATTTATTAGAGATCTCAAGAGCAAAATGACCTTATACTCTTTGATAATACATATCACTCACTCAGATAATCTAGAGAATGATGGTAACCTACTTATTTTATTAGAAGATAACATTAATAACTTCCTTTCCACACTCTCAGAGCCCACTACTGATCTTAGTACAATTGTGGAAAATGCAGAAAATAATTTAATCAGACTCTCTGAAAAAAATTAGAAAGAGAATAAAGATGATATAATCTCAGTTATATTGAATTTTAAGATATATGAGGATAGCTCTATTAGCCAAATTGAGTAAGTTAGTTAGTTATATAAACAGTAACTACATATTAACTAGTTAAATTTATCATAAATATAAAACTAGTCTTTTCCAGTTAGTTAGTCATCTAAATTCCAAAAGTATACTAAATAGTATCTTCTAGTAATTATAAGTTATAACCAATTACCTAGCCTTATTCTTAGTCTGAAAGTTGTATAAATAACCTCTGATCTGTAGTGAATAAACCTCAGTCAGTTCAAGTTTGAAATAAAAAGAATTACAGAGAAATCCACTGCCTTTAAGAGACTGAAATAATTTTAAGAAATAAGATAACTAGAGTAACAATTACTTGAGGTTTGAGTTAAAGAATTTCTCTTATTACAGAAAATTGATACCAAATTCAAGATATAAGATCAAGACTGAAAACTTAAGAACAATATATGAACAAGTCAATTGATATAAGTCAGCCTATTAAGACTGCCTCAAAAATTAGATATAAGACTAGAAAATACTACTAGAGATAGTAATGCTACCATGAATCTCAGAAAATTATCTCAAAACTCAAAATACAAGTCAGTCAAGTTAAAGACTGCTATAAACCTCAGAAATCAGATATAAGTCTAGGAAACCCAGCTAGAAAATATAGAGAACCCACAAAATTTACTAGGAAACTTAGCTAAGAATATCAGAATAACTGTCAATATACCAGAAACTATATAAATGTTCTTCAACCTTTTTGCCATTCTGAATATTCAGTCACATGACCAATGACTTGAGATATCTAAACTCCAACTTGATGTAAAACACATGAATAAATTGAACAGCAGTTGAAGTAAACATTGAGTCAGAATATTGTTAGTAAATAGTATATAAATAACTAGTAGCACATTGAGCCATACAATATCTCATACAAATTGTATACTATACTACATTCTAATCATCCTATATTCCAAGGATAAGCCAAAAATGGTTAAGGATATTAATTCTATCATCTGTACTGAAATTCTCAATTAGATTGAACAGCCCCATCTCTATAGTATAATCACAATATATATAGTACATAGACCTTGCAGCAGCATCAAGCCCAGTACTCAATATATAAAAGTTAGTAAATGTTCAAAGTACTATCCTCAAATATTTGCCACAATGACTGTCATAGATGAGAACAGCTATCAGGTCTACTGATGATGTGACAACAGTTGCACCTTTGTCAAGGATGGCTTTGAATACAATAATAGATGTGTTATACCTTATAACTCATATCTTTCAATGATCCCATTATCTTCGTTTTGAATGGAGGCTGCTGGTGTGCTTTGAAGAATTGTCATGACATTTACATTCATCGAAGTCTTAGGTAAGCCAAAAACGAGCTTTCACACGTCAGAGATTTCCATTACTGTTGACAACAAAGTTTTTTTTTTTTTTTTTTTTACTGGGTCTCCAAGAATCGGCAAGGTTGTCGAGCTCGACAACTTGTTGCCCGCCACTGATGAGGTCGAACGCATACTGTCATTTTTACACCAGACTATTCATCCGCATACTAGAGTAGTTTTCTCTGAATGATACGCATCCAGTCCGATCTTAAGGTTCTTCACAACCCTGAGTTACATATGCACAATGTCATTGGAAAAAAAAAAAAAAAAAAAAAAAAAAAAAAAAAAAAAAATCTGGAGAGAGAATACCACTACGACTCGAGAGCAACGAACACTACTAAATTGGCCTGCAGCAAAGTCAAATTCTCGATTAACATACAATGCATACATTACATTCTAAACGAGCAAGTATCAATAATACACGTCGGCGGGGAACCCAAACACGCATACAATATGATATGCCTAGAATCCTCACGGAAGTTCAGTCTCCCGACCAGCGAAGCATCCTTTAAACCCAACCTATAAACCAAAGCCTCCTTTCGCTAACTGTCCGTCGTACCCCCCCTTAGCCACACTAACTCCCGTTCCCGAGCATCATCCCACACCTCACTTGGGTCCGATTTCGGGCCCGAGTCCGGTAAACTCGCCAAAAATGTCATACGTGATGTCGAAGTAGGGTACTGCACGGCAACAATCCGCACCAATAAATAAATAAATAAATAAAATTAAATTAAAATAGAGAATAAGACGGGTAAATAATCCCCAATGAGCACCAACCACCCATGTACTATACACCACAATCATGCTCCCATTCACGATAACCCATTCCACTCTATTCGACACAACCCAACTATACCTACAATTATTATGATGCGCCCAATCCAGTTCCACCAACGTCATCTTGGCCCTTTTAACCCCCTTTGCTGGAATATAATCGAACCTGGCCCCCTCCCCGGGGACGATCCTCGCCGTGAACCCACCATCGCCCCTCGGCCACACACCCTCCGCCTCGAACAAAGGAATGGCAGACGTGTTATCGCCGCGTCGGTACACGGAGCGGTGGAACAGACGGCGGGAGTGGGAGGGCGGGATGTCGCTGTCGCGGGTGCCGTAGATAAGAAGGGTGGGCGAGGTGACGTGCTGGAAAAGGGAGTTGAAGAAGTGAGTGGTGAAAATCGAGAGTCCGAAGGAAAGATGAAGAGAGGGTGGATAGATGGTTCACCTCGATGGCGGCGAGAGAGTCGAATTGCTCGTTCAGGCGCTCGCGGATCCGGTCTAAAAAAATATACCCAAGCGCGCGTAAACGCGCATCGGGTCAATAACAATTCCAGAGCACGCATCTCCGCATACCCAATCTAACTCCCCATCTCCATTGCCAACCCACCCTGCAAATAAGGAAACCATTTGAAAGGTCCTAACAACGGCACGACGCTGAGCATCCTATAGTCGAACAGCAGCTCGGCGATGGAGCTGTACGCGGCCTCGAGGATCAGCGTCTTAGGCGGGGTCCCGGCGAGGGAGAGCGACGAAGCAAGGTGCGTTGCCACGCCGGTGCCTTTAGCAGGGGGTGGAGGTGCAGCTTTAGCGTTGTGATATGAACGCGTGAGGAACGAACGAATGGGAGAGGGATTTACCTAGGGAGTGACCGAAGACGATGATTTGGTTGGGGCGAACTGTGTTAAGGGTAAGAAACATTAGTCACTAAAATAAGCGCGGATCGCCGCCCTAAACATACGTCCCGAAACCGAACTCCTAGACAGATACCTCCGCGAGAAATCAGCCAGTCCCACACAGCCTTGGCGTCTATCTTCAGGCCCTCCTCTGTAGGGAAGCCACCTGGTGCATGGTAAGGTAGGGTGTGGGCGGTTGAAAAAACTGAAGCTAATCCGCGTCTCGACACGTCGGAGACTTATGGCAAAGAGCTACGGTGAAAGGAACGCGACCTACCCGAATTTCCGAATCCGCGGTAGTCGACGGTGACAATGTTGATATTGAACTTGTCGGCAAGACGCTGGAAAGTTGAAGGAGGATTGGGGTAATGTTAATCGATTGGGATTCGTAGTCATGGTTTTGGTTTTCGGCGGGTTAAGCTGTCGGGTTCGATGGCAACTCGGCATCACAACGGCCAGCTTCGATACGCTTTCAAGCCGCGACACCAAAACGCGATAGTGATCTCTCAACCCAACTTAAATCCCGAGAACCCTTCCCATACCACCAGGACTTCATCCCCTTAAAACACTGACCTTATACGTCCCGATTCTCCAAGGGCTGGCGCGGTTTCCTGCATTTCCGTGCAGGTATAGTACAGTGTCAACGCCTTTCTGGGTGAACGCGGCCTCGTACTTGGACTCAGGGACAGTGGCATTGGCGGGAACGTGGCGCAGGCCCGAGGTCATATGGTACTTGGAGGGGAGGACGTGCCAGGCACCTAAAATGAGCAGGGGTGAGGCCAGGGATCGTGCACAAAGAAGATGACGAGCAAGGAGGATGGAGATTTACCGAGGGTGACGTTGTCGGAGGTGGTGATATTGAAGTTGCGGACCTTGTTGTCTGGAGGGCGAAAATAAGGACAGATTTTGGTCAAGACCTACGCATGGTTGGTAGATGAGGAAGGGTGAATACATGGGAAGTCTCATGTAATTTCCAACTTACGAGCGAACCCAAAGCATTCGGGCGCATCCCAGTCGACCTTGAACGGATAATTTGCCCAATTGAGGTATATAGCACTGGACGTAGCGGAAAGGGTTTGGGGAGGGGAGAAGGCGCATATGACATTAGTCCTGTCATTGTTTCCCAAACATGAAGAAAGCTACATTTTCGTTAAGCCAGTAGCAAGACTCACTGCCGTTGTGGCACCGGGAATGTCAACAGCAACACCACGAGCTGGTGAGAGGACGCACCAGAGGAACATGCCATCAGCAATAAAACTTAAACTACGCGCGCGAGATAGTAATCGTTGTACTAACAGCGTAACCGACGACAAGAGACGCGGAAACCAAGACTGTCCGCTGGATCAGGATGGAGAGCAAGGACATAGTCGCGGGAGGAGGAGGAGGAGGGGGCGGCGCGTGTTTCGCTGTTCCCACGTGATGCAAGGGGCGAACTTTCCCGTGACCCGCCAACCCGATGAATTGGGTCATCGTTTCACACATATGTTTATCGGGAAAAGGTTCAGCGGAAGGTCTGGGGCCTCTCAGGATATGGAAACCAAGGAGGGCGCGAAAGTCATCAGGGTCACGGATATGGAAACCGAGGAGGACGCGAAAGTCATCATCAGCTGGGGCCGTGGATGTTGGCTACATGTCATCACGTGACCCTAGTTGACTTTTTTAGCACTTTGTGACCCTGATGACTTTCGGGTCCGCCTTGGTTTCTGTTATATAAGACTTGTCTAATTTTCCATTCTATAAAAAAAAAAAAAAAAGCATGTCGTCCGATTCCAACCTCGTCTTATGCACCTATCCGATGTGTCCAGCAGTCTTTGACTGCGAGGATAGCGTCGAGGCTCACCTCAGATCTCACGCCAGCGTACTCAGGACACCCTCGAATTTCAAAACGTCGACTCGAATATTTTCCTCCGAAATCGAATCGTCCCTGGGGCTCACTTCCCATCCGAGGCGATCAATGGCATTGTCGACGGTGACCAGAACTGGTACATATCATTATATGAACTCAATGAACATGTTCACGCTGATCCGGAGTCCAACGGCAGTCGCACGAACATCGACGGTGACCTTGATTTGGAGTGGAACTTCATTGCCGGAATTACTATGAACATCGGCCAAGCTCACAACAACTCAGAAGCCAATGTCATCATGCCATTTGGTAGCGACCTAATTGCTGAAAGCACTCAAAATGTATCGCCAACTTCGTCGAGCCCATCCTCTGATCGACCCCCCTCTGACAAAAACGAGGTTACGGCGAAGCCAGTACAGTATAAGGACTGCCAACACTGTTCAAAGAGAAAGAAACGCTGCCCCCTCCACCTTCACGCCACTGTAAAGAAAGCAAAAAGGACTGCTCCGGGAAAGGCGTGCCTATTCTGCAAGGTGGACAACAAGCGGTGTTCCGGCAAGGCGCCGTGCACTCGTTGTCAAAATTCTGGCAGGCCTTGTATCATGGACAATAGCTATCCTTCTGCCATCAAAGATCTCTGCGACAAATTGACACACCCAAATCTGAGTATTGTTTGGGGTTCCCTAAAAAAGCTCGATAAAATCGCGCTTGCTTTAGCTCGCGTGGAGAATGGCCATTATCAAGATTGTATAGAAAAGTGCAGAGTCGTGCAAAAGCTCCGTCTTCTTGAAGGCCATGAAGATTCGTCGATCAAGTTGGAAGCCAACAGCATACTCCGCCACTTGGAGTTGTCCCATCTCTCGGGCAACCATAACGAGCAAACTTGATTGCTTTGGTTATGTATACTTCATCCCTTATTGTTGAAATAAATGGTAGTAGTGTATACATCTAAAGTCTATGTAAATGTAAACAAAAATAAAAATAAAAAATCAAGGTTAACGGCTACAAACAGTTAAACTTTACGAAGTGCACTAAAGTCCATTTTCCACAAGTTGGCATAAACATATCCCGCAACTTTTTCCCCATTCATCTTATATACCTGTATACTAAGTTTAACTTCGTGTAATATTAAAACCTCAGGCAGTGAGCCATAACTGTCGTTGACGGCAAAGGCACATACTTAGTCCCGACGACCCTCTAGATAAGGATCTTTTTGGCCTTTATCTCCCAAAGCGTCGGCCATAGCACGCGCCTATTATTGAAAGTAACGAAAACAGAAGGGAAGGAAGAAAAATGCTCAATGCAAGTTGACTAATGAATAAAATAGTTGCGAAACAATGCCGCCCACAACCTGGCAGGCGATCTACCTAATAGCTGTGACAGTGATACTCGCCTGCAATTTCTGCAGTCTCCAAACCTCCATCCGGGCGACGTCCTACTGGTTAACAGTTCTAGCACGCGGCTCATAGACGTTAGACTCGCGAGCCTCATCGCCGATCTGGCCATCGACTCCGGTCGGCTCGCCCACCTCCCTCCATAGCTCAATAACTTTCAGATGACCCGAAGGCATAAGGATTTCGTAAACACTTCGTTCACATCAACAGCTTATATACCCATGCCCTCAACAGGAAGTTTGAAGAGGTTTGAATGATTTATAGCAAAGGAGGTACTAAAGAACATACCATACCTCAATTGGGATGAAGGGTTAAGATATGTTCTAAGCATATCAATGCTACTTACCATCGGTTCCATGTAGCTCCCACATCACCTCAAATAAATTCCATACCATTAGCACATTTTCACATCACCGATATGAAGCTATCATCTCAATGGCACCTCCTGCCCCCTTTTATTTCTACCGCTCTTAAATATGGTACACTTCTGCAACCCTATTCCAGCACAAAAACCAAGATCCGGAAGCGATGCCCGGCCTCACGCGCAAACCGACACTGCCACCACGGCCTGATCTAGTTCGCACCGTGCCGATACTCGAGTTCACTCGCGCGCGCACCTATTTCCGCTGCACCGTCTGCCGCATGAGCTTTCTTTCCGAGGGCTTCGCGAGACATCATCTCGAGTACGTTCATGCCTTGATGGGGACTGCCATTTGTTATATGGATATCCAAAGTGCTTGGCATATAGAACAATGGTAGTGAAACTGTACTCACTAATTCACAGGTAAAGCGGATTGTAGGATGAGTGTTATTTTATATCGTACCCTTAAGTTACGAGAGCATTCCGGTATAACAATATTCTGTTGACCATCCAGTACAACCTTCAATATCATGATGTATATACTAACATATCAATGCCGGTTTTTAAGTTAGCGAGGTCCGGCTAGCAAAATTTTTTCTTGAACATCATTTGTTCTGCTTACCATGTGTTGTATCTTAGTTGGGAATATGGAGTGGGAGTGTTATTTATTATTGATTGCTCGTCGAGTGACGTAGATCAAAAGAATGACATAATCCTAAGAATCACGTGTCTAAGCCACATTATCTTCAACAACGAGATAATATGCAAGAATGTAATGTAAGCAGGAATGTAATGTAATGAAATCAAGTAATAACCACAAAATGACTGTGAATGTACTAAAAGAATGCTATCTATCCATGCTTAAAGCATAAGAAACCATAGTGAAAATGAAGGATGTAGATAGATCTCAGTGATAGGAAATCTCAAATATAGAAGAAGAAAAAAAAAAAAAAAAAGAGGAGAAGAAGAACTGGTGAATAACTATAATGCAATATAATGCTTAAAGAGAGAGATATGTAGAAAGATGTAATGCATTGTTTTTCTGCTTCCTTTTTATTATTAAAATATCTTATAATTATTATTTACTAGTATATAGTTTTATAAGACTCATTTCTTTAGTATATTGTCTGAACTTAGATCTCAGAAGGGCTTTGGTTAGCAAATCTGCAATCATATACTCCATGGGGATATATTCTAAGTGTATAGTTTTGTTCTTTATATATTCTCTTATATAATAGTATTATATATTATTATGTTTAATTCTACTATAATAAATAGAGGTCTTTACTATAGCAATTATAGACTGGTTATCCTGATAGATGAGTATAGAGTACTTCTGATCAAAGTCAAGTTTCTTTAATAGCTGGTATAACTAAATGGCTTTTTTTATTATTGTAGATAATATTTGATATTTTACTTACATATATAAATAATATTACTACTAAACTCTACTTATATGTTTACTATAAAATAACTCCTTTATTGTTTAACTGAAAGAAGTACCCAATTGTAGATCAGCAATCATCTAAGTCTCTAGTCTAATTAGTATTATATATACTAAATGGTTGTATATTATTATTATTACTCTTACTCTATCTACTAAGAGTGAGTATATAGTATATTATTCCTTTAATATATCTAAAATCTTCTTAATGATACTCTAATATAAATTATCATAGTATAATAAGTATTGTATCACCTTATTTATAGTATATAAGATATTAGATCTTATTCTTAATATAAGATATATATATAAGAGAACTGACTACTTATTAATAGAGAATACTGATATAGTTTTTATTATTGTCAGCCTTAAGTATAATATCAAACTTCTTTAATTTCACTAAAGTTTCTATAGAAGTATTTACTAACTTATATTTACTTATATTAAATTATTTAAATATAAATTAACTACAAGAGGTATATATAGTATATATACTTCTATTATGTATAATAGATATCTCCAAAAGAAAGAATATATTACCTATATCTGTCATCTTGAATTTTTTATGCAGAGCTTCTTTAACTCTATTAAACTTATTTTTTATTATAATAATAATCATATTATTCACCCAAATATTTATAAATATTACTATATTGGCATAGTATTGAATATATATATAATTATCTACTTTACAATATATGAAGCTATTATTAAGAAGATATTTAACAATTTTTCTATTTTACAAATGAGTTGCTTACTTAATACTATATAATTCTTTGTATAGTTTATATACTAGATTATTCTGATTATATCCTTATAGCTAGTAAATATATAGATCTATATTTATATCATTTTTTTTTTTTATTTTTTTATTTTTTTATTTTTTTTTTTATAGTCACTTGGACTCTACCTTTATTATCAGTCTATGGTTAAATATACATCATCACCACCCACTACCCAATCCCCATAGGGGGGCTCCTTCCTACCTCCTCACGAATAAAAATCACCCTATCGCCCACTATGCCAATTCTCCCCTCACTCTGGCTACAAATTCTCCCCACTAAGTAGCGTCTCCGACCACCCTGCAGCCCCCAATCAAGCCACCAGCCTGTTAAGGTATCTTCCATAAGTCTATGCCACCACACCAACTGGTCCCCCAATCCCTGCCTATTTCCATCCTCAAAAATGAATAACCAGTGACTGGCCAGTCCTACCCAAATAGCCAACACCCAGCTCAAAGTAATCCACTCCTTCCCTATCCCCCCTACCAATCTGTCCCTCAAGTCCTCCCACCTCCCTCGCATGTCATCTCTCCTATGCCTTACCCCCAAGCATTCCCCAATTGCTCGCCAAAAATCTCCTAACACCTCACACTCTCCTAGCCAATGTTCAGACATCTGCACCCAACCCCCCTCCTGCCCTATATTATGGCACTCCTCACAGTCAAAGCACTCCCCTATGATGAGGTGCCCTGAGTGAAAGTTGAGCATCACATTCCTCTGCAGCATGCGCCACCAGACCACCCAGTACTTCGGTGGCATCCACTTTCTCACTACAGCACTCCAAGCCCAAACACCATGCCAGTCTCACTCTTCACCAATTCCAACTCCTTGCTAACTGCTAGGCCACAGATCCTGGCCTGGTCCCCTTTGGCATTCCATTCTATCACCAATGTCGAACTCAATTAAAGGGGTACCCCCCAGCAGTACACGATCCCATCTCTACATTGCCGGGTCCCAATCCTCCTCTCCTTCATTCCCCTGCTAACGAATTCCAATGTAGTGCACCCCCTCTGCTATCCCTCACCAAAATCCTCTATATTGCAGCCGCTTAGTATCCAGAAGTCCAACTAATGCGAGGAGATCCCCAGTTGCGCCCCTTGGTGACGTCCGCCTCTCCCAGATCTTCTGTAGCAGAGGGACCCAGCTGCCTCCTCCCAATTCCACTGCCCTCTTTAGCCACTATGCTCGCAGGCAGTGTAACCATTTCGGGAAATCAACCAGCCCAAGCCCACCTCTCACCACTGGTAGGGACAAGGTCTCCCAACCAATCTGACTCTGTCATCCAGCCCAAATCCATCCCTTTGCTGACTTCACCAATCTCTTCACCACCCAAGCTGGGAAGTCCAGATGATAGGCTAGGTACCACAGCTTCGGCAGTCAGTAGACATTCAAAATTAAGACCTGTCCTGCCAGAGAAAAATGTCTTCCCTCCCAACTCCACAGGGCCTCCTCCCAGATTCCAATCCTCTGCTCCCACCAGCGCCTGGACAGTATATTTATATCATTATTGAGAAAGACTATCTTTATATCTATTTAATAGATTTCTACATTATATATAGTACTGATTACAAGAGTATTCTTAGAGAAGCTTGAAACCTAGAGAAAATATTTTATTATAGTTTATATCATAATTTTGAAATAATTCTTTACAACAAAATGAGTTTTATATATACTATTTTATACTTTAATCACTCTTATATTTGATTTTATAGATTTAATAAGATCTTATAGCTTGTCAATTGATTTAAAAAGGTACTAGATTCTATATACTATTCTTGATGAGTGAATTATACTCTTCATCTATTATATATTGCTATTTTTTACTATCAGGAGATGGTATTACTTTATTATATATATTTGACTTACTAAAAGTTATAATAAATATATATTTATATATCTCAGTATAGCTCACATAGTTCTTAAATCAATATATCTTTAGTATATCCTAATAACTCTCTAAATTGGAATAAGTCTCATTTCTGGACTTATACTTTAGTTTTTCTTTACTTTTGATAGATCTTTTATTATTATTATCAAAGGATTTACCATTATTAATCTCTATTATTCTTAGCTTAGATAACTCTAGCTTAGATATATATAGTAGTTGAAAATAATTTTACTTTATTAGAGAGGTTAGTATTAGATATTATATTTATATTAGCTAAGATATAAATGTTGAAGTAGAGATTCTGATGGATATATCTATAAGAATCTCCTTATTATTTCTATTTTCTTTTTCATTAAACTATGTATATATTGTTAGAGGGTTGCTTTTTAGGGTAACCGTTACGTAGTTCTGGAAGGGTTTTCTGGAAGTTCTGGATATTCTGGAAGACCGTTTTCTTATGGTCAAGATCAATTTCGTATGGAGTACGTCCTCTACGCTTATTGATTTCAAGATCGGGTTGACGTCTCAACCAAAGTCCTTTTTCGGACTGGTTCTGGATATTCAGGATTTTCCGTATTTCAGGAAGTTCAAGAGACTAAGACCAGCTTAGTTGAATTGGCGTATCGCTGCAGACAATACCCAATTAGGAAATTTCGTGACGGGGTTAGGAGTAGAACCTAACAGGGAGTAGATTTACTTAAGAGTGGTTTGTGGGTTATTA
>RBNI01004436.1:0-14063 GCA_003990745.1 Jimgerdemannia flammicorona | reverse complement strand
AAAAAAAAATGATTCCCAAGACAATAAGAGATAAATAGCTGGGAATATCATTTTCAGGCAATGGGATATTGCAACCATGGGAGACACCCAGACTGCCAAGACTGCAGACATCAGAAGATTCACCTCAGTCATGATGTTGCAGTGCACACTTTGAAGAAAGGAGATAACCAAAGCCAGATCTGAAAAAGCCAGATTCGAAAAAGCAAGACCAAGAAGTCAGGAAGAAGAATCCTCAAGATCTATGATTTGGGAGAAGACATCCTAGCTCTCATCAGACATACAACCTGCCAAGGATGGGCAGAAGATGCTGCCAACTTCATGGAAGCCCTAGACCCTACAGAAAGAAGAGGAATCAACTATCTCTGAGACCCCTCTACTGGAGCCAGATGGCCACACCTCAACCTCAGAGCCTGGAGGCTCTCTGCTAGTGGAGCTTCAGCCTTAGGAAGACCCAAACTCAGCAAGGAAATTGCCCAGTATGTCTTGCTGCACCCCAAGGCCAAACCCCCAACCAAAGCCCACCCAGAGGATGTAGGATATGATCTTCATGGCCTGGAGGATGAATCTATCAAGCCTGGAAAAACCTTCATGGTCAGAACCAGATTATCTATACAGCCACCTCAAGGAGCTTATATTCAACTGACCTCAAGGTCTGGACTTACCAGACAAGAGATAACTGTAGAAGGAGGAACCATTGACCCTAGATATACAGGTGAAATCAAGGTCATCCTACACAACAGCAGTACAGAATGGCACTGAATCATTAGAGGACAGAAGATTGCCCAAGCAGTCTTCATGAAGGTCAAGACCCCACAGTTACAGGAAGTCTCTGAACTATCTGAAGGAACAAGACAAGCCAAGATATTTGAAAGTTCAGACAGGAAGGAGGTACATCTTCTTCAAGTCAACCATCTCAAGAGAAATGCTCCCCAGCAAGTGTACCACCAACCAGTTACACTGCACAAGAACCTTATTCTGGAACCCAGAAAACAAACCACATTCGAAATCTTTGCACCACCCAACTCCAGAAACCTTTTCTTCGAGCCCAAGGAAGATATCCCACACCTGGACATAGAGGGTCACACATTCCCTGATAAGATGAATCCAGTATACACCTGAGCAACCAACCAAAGTTGGGAAACCATCATCTTGCTGAAAGGAACCATCATAGGACATCTGGTGCCTTTTCTTAACCGAACTCATAGGGAAGTCTATGAACTAAACCTATTGGAAAATGGCAACTAGTCCCAGAAGAAAGGAAAGGCCCCTCTGCGACCCAGGAGACAGTGAAGCCTTCCACCAACATTGGAAAAGAATTGACACCTCAACAACAACAACAACTAGTAGAACTTCTCAACAAATATCAAGATATCTTCACCACCAATTATGGCAACCTACCATACAATCCATCATATCACCACAGCATAAATACTGGAAATGTAACACCCATCTGACAGAAATCCTATAGAATACCCCATCACTTGAAAATATTCAAAAAAGAGCACATACAAGAACTCTTAGACAATGGAGTCATCCGACCCTCTACCAGTCCCTGGGCCAGCCCTATACTTATTGTATCAAAGAAAGGAGGATGGAGACTCTGCATGGATTATAGAAAACTCAATTCAGTCACTGAAAAGGATACCTATCCTTTGCCCAGAATCGATGACCTCTTGGATCAGTTACAAGATGCCATATACTTCAGCAGTATGGACCTCTTTGCAGGATTCCATAAGATCCCCATGGACCCCAAGGACATTCAAAAAACAGCCTTCCTTGCTCTAGGAAAACTATTTGAATATCTCCGAATGCCCTTTGGACTTTGCAATGCACCCCCCACTTTTCAGAGGATGATGAATTCAGTCTATACCTCTAATCCACTACTGTCTGATTGTATACATGGATGATTCCATCATCTATTCAACAAATTTCGAAGAACACCTACACCATCTGGAGGAATTCTTCAAGCTTACCCACAAAAACCACTTGAGACTGAATGCAAAGAAATGCTACTTTGGAAAACAGAAACTTGAATACCTTGGATTCATAGTTTCAAAAGAAGAAACCCATACAGATCTAAAGAAAACTGAAAAGATCAATAATTGGCCAGTATCCAAAACCCTGAAGGAGACACTATTATTTCTGATGCTAGTATCCTACTACAGAAGGTTTATAAAGAACTTTGCTCAAATTGCTGCCCCAATCTGGATCCTTCTCAAGAAAGAAGTACCATTCAAATGGACAGAATCACAAGGAAAAGTCTTCAAGGAACTCAAAAACCACATGACCACAGCACCAATCCTTGTGCACCCCAATCTACAGAAGCCATTCATCTTATATACAGATGCCTCTAAAGATGGCCTTGGAGCAGTTCTAGCCCAAGAAGGACTTGATCAACAGCACAATATAATAGCTTATGCAAGCAGAGCTACTAATCAGCAGCAGATGAACTATGGTAGAATCAAACTGAAATACCTTGCAGTCATATGGGTGGTCACCCTGTTCAAGCATTACCTTATTGGAAAAAGGTTCACCCTGATCACAGACCATGCAGCCCTCAAATAGTTATTCAATCACAAGGAACCCACTGGAATCCTAGCCTACTGGATCCTTATCCTTTAGGATTACAAAATCACCATCATCCACAAAGCAGGAAAAGCCCACAACAATATTGGTGTACTTTCCTGCCAGCCCCAATAAATCAGAAGAAGGGTGTCCTGAGGAACTACACTCTAAAGGAAGCTCCTCAGACCATCAAGAAACAAGAAGATCTCATCCAACAAGAATATCAGAAAGCCCACCAAGGATAGACAAGCACAGAAGACAAGATTCAAAATCAATATCAACATTGGCCCCACCTCAGAACCCAAGTCTGAGACATTATTCAGAAATGTGACATCTGCCAGAAGTACTAAGGAAAGAAGAACTATCAAGCCCCTCTGCAACCGATTCCCCCACCCACTCACATCTTTCAAAGATGGGAAGTAGATGTAATTGGACCTCTACCAGTTATACTAAGAAGAAATAAATACATTCTTGTATTTGTGGAGCATCTGACCAAGTGGTCTGAGGCTTTTCCAATGGAAATTGCAGATGTCTTAACCATTGTAGGACTCCTACATAGACTCACACTCAGATATGGACCCCCAGAAGAACTCATCTCTGACTGAGGCACAGAATTCATCAACAACATAATCACAAGTTATGCCTGAATTCACAAGATCCACCTCAAAAGGACCATATCATACCACTCCCAGACAAATGGTATGATAGAGAGAATGAACCAGACCATCAAGAAAGGACTTGTCCAAGTCAATCCTACTAATTGAGACCTCTGCTTACCTGAGATCCAATGGGAAATTCAGAACACCCCTGCTACCTCAACCAAACAAAAGCCATTCGAAATGATATTTGCCAAGAGAACCAGAACTGCTGACCATGAGAATCTTGACCTCCTCAAGAAGGCAGAACAGTTATGTAATCAAGCCCAAGGACAGATTATCAAAGCCCAGGAAAGACAAAAGAAGTACTATAACCAAAAACAGAAGGATCAGGAGATCAAGATTGGAGATCAAGTACTAGTTTGGAGAAGCATGATTGAAATGAATTTTACCACCAAACTGGAACCTAAATGGAAAGGACCTTATCTTATATACAATATCAGTGGAACCAGCATCTATTTAAGAAGCATAGATGGCCGAACCCTGAGAACACCAGTATACATCAATCACCTCAAACTATATCTTCCCTCTACACCATAAGCCAAAGGATTCATCAGCGCCTCCAGACATTGGTCCTCAGCTCCTTCCAAGCTCTACCAGTCCCTCTACCCCAATTAGGCCAAGCTAATGGAAGCCCCCTTCAGAGGATCCAAGCCCATTAAGAAAATCTCACCCTGGCCAGACACCTACAACAAGTCCACCAACTGCAGGCCTATTATGCAATCGGTGAACAATTGCAGAACCTCCCAGCCCCAGAGCAGACCTACATTAGGAATACCACAGGTCTGACCAGAAGAGACACTACTGCTACAGACAGACTATACACCATTTATAAACAAAATCTCACAGCCCTGACATAGGTACAATTCTCCCTGAATGACATTCAAGAAATGAACCCTATTACCTATTTGAGCATCATCAACTCTTTCGAAATCCTATTCCCCGAGGAAGAAGAAGAGCCCATAGAATGGAGTGTCCCTAGTATAGACAATGAAGATGATGGACCAGATATAGATGCAGAAGCATTCTATGCTTATTGGGATGATGACTGAAGAATAGTCTGGGACAGACTACCCTTCAGTGGGGGCTGATGTAACAAACCAAAATATACCACCTGAATTATATCTTAACCAGATGACATGAACAATTAGCCAAGATGATGTGAACATACAGCATAGTAACCAGCAATCATTGCTGCAGAAAACTGTATAAATAGCCAGATATACCAGAAAGGGTCTGTTTATCTGTACAGACTCTGTACACTGTACAGACTCTGTACACTGTACAGGTCCTGTCCACTGTACAAACTCTGTACACCTGCCATAAGTAGCAGATCTATAGTTAGCCAGATAGCAACCAGATAGCAACTATAATGTATAAATTACCCCAGAGACAAGAGTGAATAAACCTCAGTCTGAAAAGTTGAAGTAAACCAAAGAAGCCTCTAAAGATTGAGCATTGGTCCCTTTTCCCCACTCCAGTCCACTTTCTGATACAAAGATTGATTGGTTCGCTTGCCAGATAAGCCTGAAGAATTCGAGTTTGCTGCCTAAGTTCAAGGAAGAACTTCACTGCCATTTTCCAGTTATCCGCTATATCTCCAGAGAGCCCGCCTTTCTTGCCACAAGCCAGTCTTTCTGACGCAACTTCGCAGTGGAGCCTGTCTATGACATAACCCCATGCAAACGAAGCAAGTCTTTGACATAACTTGCCAAGAATCCAAGTTAATTCCCAATTAAGCTGCTGTTTTTAAGAAGTCCACTGATTCAGGAAGAATCCACATCATCTGCCATTTTCAAGTTATCGGCATTTCCAGAAGAACCCATGCCATTCTAGTAGTATTCTCAGTTGAAGCCAAATCTGCGACATCCAAGTTATTCATCATTCCCAGTGAGCCCGGTACAGAAGAAACCACACCAAACATTCCCAGTGAACCCGAGAAGAATCTGCCACTTTTGGAAAATCCACACCAAATCGAGTTATCCACCAAATTGCCAGATTGTCATGCATAAGAAACCCGTGCTACACAAAGATCGTCGCGCTATACAAGAGATCGTCACACCAGAAATCACATACTTTTGGAGACCACATCACCCAGGAAGGAAACCGCTTGTGCTACACACAAATTCTGCCATTCCCAGTTGACCCAAGAAGAAAAGACACAAATCACTGCTATACCCAGAGAACCATCTCAATAAGGAAACCGCTTGCAGATATCCAGCTTTGATTATTATACCACTAAACACCAAGGACCTCAGGAATCTTAGAACATTTTGTTGCTTTTTGACAAAGTAACTGGGGGCTTAAGCCAAACTACATCAACCCCCAACCTTATAATTTGGCATGTTACAATACTGATACTATCAGAGATCAAGTAGCTGAAGTAATCTATATAAATAGAATTTATTCAGAGATAGCTATAGTAATATAATCATCATATATAGTTCTGGATTCATTATAAAAGATTACTTATAATTAGTAATATTAGATATTCAGATACTCTCAAGACTCTACAATGGAAAAATTACTAAAGTCAGAGTTAAAGCACTCAAGGTGATCAGTATAATCTCTGCAACTATTGTCAATTAAAACACAATTCAACCAAAGACTACAGAGTACAGAATAACATTAATTCTATAGAAAAACTTATTAAGAAGTTTATCAAAATGATATACATCTAAGGATATAGTAAAGAAAATCAGAGAAGTCAAGTCCTTCGGGACCGCTGACACTTGAAAAAATTGGAACGATACAGAGAAGATTAGCATGGCCCCTGCACAAGGATGACACTATCTTCCTGAGTGGATAGCCCTATACGGACAAGAAAATCAGAGAAAGAGATTATTACCCACTTTGGAAGTTTGCTACTACTATAGTAGAGAAAAGAGAAATTTATTGTACTTGTGGAGAAGAAGGCCACTACTTCTATTAATATATGAGCAAGCCTAAATATAAGATCTAGTTATATAATACAACTAGTAACTATTAACAGATCAATATTAATACCTTTGAAGAGATTGGAGATTTAGAGAAAGAGAAAGAATGAAAAGTATAACCTACTCTAATATTAAAGAAGGATATCTATAAAGAGTCCTATAAGAGACTACTACAAAGATGTGAGATATTGGCTTTCTGTATTTGAGAAGAGTCAATAGTTGATATTGGGGGCAAGGGTGGCTAGATAAGAGTGGCTGATGATAGATATATTGAAAGAGTAGTAGAGGGGTGTGAGTGCAGGTAGAGGGTATTGAAGGTAATTGGTAGCGACAATTTATAGAAAGAATGAGAAGAAGATTGGAGTAGTAGAGGGGTTGATAGTGTTTCAGAGAAATGGAGAGAGAGCAAGAGAGAGTTTCCAAGTAGAATTGGATGAGAAGCTCATTTGTATTAGTAGTACTTTATTATAGATAGTTAATAATAAAGTAGAAGTTTATGTAACTTTAAAAGATAAAAAAAAAAAAAAAAAAAAAAAAAAAAAGAAACTACTACAAAGATCTAAGAACAACTCAATAGAATAGTCAGAAAAAAAAATAGATAGAAGTAATCATAGAAAGTAAAACTATAACTCAAGAAATAGATCAAGATATAGAACTTAAATAAGTAATTAAAGATATCAACTGAGACAATACTCTTACTAGTATAAAGAAAAAAAGAAGAAGCAGTTACAAAAGAGAAAGATCTTTAAGTATAATACATATATTCAAGGATCTTAGTTAATACAACTTTTGAACAGTTGATATAAATTTCTATTTTTAGATAATAATGAGACTGAGACTTATAGAAATAGTTAAAGAATAAGAATAGATAATAGTATTGATCAATAATATATAAGAAGAGTCTGGCAAAGAGATAAAGAAGATAATTGAAGACCTCTGAATATACTATCTGTCAGATTGAGGATAGTATCTTTGAGACTATTATTGATACAGTGGTAGGAGGATGTCTTCTTATAAGAAAGCAGTAGACTATCTGGATTGGAAAATTAAAGAAGCTATAAAATTAATATTCATTATAGTGTGACAAACCATGAAACATAACAATCTCAAAACCTAACCAGGTGATGTGAACATTAGCATGACATAGTAACCAGCAACCATTGCTGTGGAAAATGTATAAATAACCAGATAGCTAAAGAAGGAAATAATATAAACAGTGGCTGTCCCCTGGACAGTGGCTGTCTGCTGAACAGTGGCCATCCACTCAAAAACACACCATAAATAGCAAATCTATAGTTAGTCAGATAGCAACCAGATAGCAACCAACTTGTATAAATTACCCTGGAGACAAAAGTGAATAAACCTCAGTCTGAAAGTTGAATACAAACCAAAGCAAAAGTCAATTATCTGGTATACTTGGGAGAAATGCCTCTTGATCCTAAAGGAATTAGACTGCAATACTTAGGAGATACACCTGCCAATGAGCCACTGCCAAGAAGTTATGAGCTTTGTTCTCTTCTCTTCCACTCCAGTCCACTTTTCAATATAAAGAAGAGTCTATTTTTGGTTCACTTGCCAGATAAACCTGAAGTTTGCTGCTAAGTTCAAGGAAGAACTTCACTGCTGTTTCCAAGTTATCCACCATATTCCCAGAAGAGCCCGATTTGGAAGAACTTACACCATCCGAGTTGTTTCCCAGTTGAAGCTGCCACTTTCAAGTTATCTGCATTCCTAGTTAAAACTGCCATTTCCAAGTAATATTCCCAGAGGCCCGCCGATTCAGGAAGAATTCGCGACACCTGAGTTATCCAAGTTGCCTGAATTATCCACTGCCAGGTTATTCATTATTCCCAGTAAGCCCAAGGAGAACCCATCACCAGTACAATTCTCAGTAAGAAGGATCCGCACCATCCTCTATTCCCAGTGAGTCAAATCGAGTTACCCGCCAAATTACCAGAATGTCCCACATAAGGAATCTGCTGTGCTACACAGAGATTGCTGCCACCCAAGAAAGAGAACCACTAAAATGCTAGACTGTCACACTCAAGAGATCATCACGCTACACAAGAGATCATCATGCCGGAAATCGCATACTTTTGGAGATTGCCTTACTACACAAAATTGTGGCATTCCCAGTTGACCCGAATAAGAAACTCAGTCGTGCTACACAAGATTGTCACGCAGAAATCGCATAAGGAGAACCACCAAATTGCCAGACCATCACACATAAGGAAGATTGCCACTACACCTGGAGAACCATCTCAATAAGGAAACTGCTCATACAGTATCCAGATTTTGACTATTATACTTCTAAACACCAAGAACATTTTGTTGCTTTTAACAAAGTAACTGGGGCTCAAGCCAAACTACATCAACCCCCAACTTTGTAATTTGTCTCCATTGAGTCACGCATGTTACATTTGGGGGCTCAACTGGGAAAATTTCAAAATCGATGTGACTTTTCAGCTCACAAGAACCCACAGTCAAACTGGATACATTTGATACAATACCAACCTCTGCCACTACAGAAGAACCAGTTATCACCAGTATCTGGACAGGAAGAGAAGTAATTACATCAAGACTTACCAACTACCCAGCATCAGAAGGTTCTCAACCAGAAGGCAGTACAGCCTGAAATCCCCAACCAGATCAACCAGACAATACAGGCAGCCCTGCTAGAGATTTCACAGAACTTGCACAAGAACTAGAAGATCTTATCACACGAAACTGAGACCTTACAGCCAGACAACCCATACCAGTCCCATCAATATCACAAATAGAACTCTTACCACAACCTCTTGCAGAGTTAGAAGTAGCTCCTACAAGGATACCTAGATTTATTCCACTTTGTCCAAGGTCCAGAACACCATCCTCAAGACACCCAAGCACCAACATCTCTGGTAACAGTTTAGAAAGTGAATCAGAATCAGAATCTGAACCTGAACCAGAATCAGAAGAAAGTGATAATGAAATGGCCACCTCATTACCAAACTTTGCAGGGTACCCAGAAAAGACCTCAGAGAATTCCTTGATGGAATTGAAGGAATTGCAGCCTTAAGGAATCTCTCAGATGAAAGACAAATTGCCATCTACAAGGCCCAGCTCAGAGAACCAGCCAGAGGAATTTTCCATTGAACAGCAAATAATGCAGATTTAGAACTGGCAAGACAGATATAAGCAGTAATGTCTTATGAGCTAGAATATGAGGCCATGGTCCACTGGCTCATCAAAAAGTATGCAGGAAATAAAACCCACCACAAGACTCAAGAATCCATCATGGGGATGAAGATGAATCTTGGAGAATCACCCAGAGCCTTCTTCACAAGAATCCAGAAGAGAATATATGCTGCTGGATTCAATGCCACCAACTAGGACATCATAGGTCCAATGATCTACATGAATGGAATTCCTCCAAACATTGCCCAGCATATCTGAACTCTAGGCATCAGAAGGTCTGAAGAGCAAGTAGATGTAGCCCAAGGATTCTTTAATATTAGACATGAAACTACCTGAAGTGATCATGATAAAAAAGAAGATAAAGAAGACATCCTGGTCAAAGCCCTACAAGGACTCCTTCAAGGACAAGAAAGATCTGAAGAAAGAAGGCCAGTCAAGGATGGAAAAAAGAATAGAAGTGAAATCTAAGACCTTAGCTCCAAGTTGGACTGATTGGTTGGGCAGATTGAAAAACTCACCACATGCAAAAATCAGGGCTACCAAGACAACAGAGGATACCCATCACAGAGGAGCCAAGGTTATCCACTAAGAGATAACAGGAATTACCAATAAGAGGAAAGAAGATATCCTGTCCAAGACAGAGCCTAAGTACAATACTTCTACTGTGGACAATTTGGACACTATACTACTGAATGTGACAACAAAAGAAGTGACTGAAGAGACTCAGAGCCACCAAACCAAAGGAATGATACTCAGTATAAGAAGACTGAAGCTCATCCTGTTGAAGATTTCAAGGAAGTAAGCAATAGCAAAGACTAAGTGATCTAGACTTGTATCCTACCAAGATTACCACCCAAAAGACAGTCTATCCAGCAGAAAGGAGGAAGAGACCTGTAGGAAGGCCATCCAGGAACATCAGCAGAAGAATCATCTAAGAAGAAGATGAAGAACATGAGGAGGAACAAGTTGAAACACCTCTCCAGACCTCTTCACCTTTTGTCTCTGAGACAAATGAGCTGCCACCAGGAGATGAAAAAATGGAACAAAAAGAATGGGAACCTGTCACCCCAAAGTCCAAGAAAAAGTACACCCCAAAGACTATATCTAGAGATAACTACAATGAAGCCTGGCAGAAGATTCAAGAAGCTAAGATGTTAGTCCCTCTCTTGCAGTTTCTGCAACTGACACCAGCTGGTGTCTGAAATAAATTGCCAAGAACCATCAGATTTAGCACTGGCTGAGTCCCAATTCCATAGCAGGAACCAGCTCCCATCCCTGTTCAAGCAGCAGAAAGACATATCAGCACCTACCTACATGGAGATATTGGAGGACAAAAGGCAAAAATCTTCATAGACATAGGAGCAGCTGTCTGTATCATTACCAAACGGTTTCTGGATACCCTCTAATGGCCCATTGATGGACCATCCAACCTCAGCATTATAGTAGCAGATAGAGCCAGGACCTAACCCCTTGGAGAAATATGAAATATCACTATCTCCCTTGGACACATTCAGTTCTCTCTCCCGAAAGCTATTGTCACTGAAGCTGTCACCTATGACATGATTCTTGGCACAAACTGGATGAAAGAAATGAATGCAGTTGTTGATATTGGTCAATAAGTACTCAAGTTTGACTACCAAGACAAGAAGTACAGAGTTAAGATAACTATTTATGAGCAATCAAAGAAGATGAAGAAGATCACTATTCAGGAAGAATATACCAGCAGTAAGGAGTCTACTACAGAAGAAGAAGAAGAATCTGAAGATAGAAATGATCCCAGACTCAATCCCTGGATTAACCTGATAGATGATAGACCAGAAGACAATGTGTGGGCTAAGAATACCATCCCTATCACCATTAGAGCTATTGCAGGAGAAATTAAAGAATACCCCACCTACCTCAAGAGACACAAGTGTCCTGAGCATTCCTCTAAGATCAAGGGAACAAGGAAATCCCCCAGTACTGCCTGCCCTGAGTGTAGAAGGAAGAAGAAGAAATGCAGACATGTTTCAGAAATACCTGCAACTGAAGCAGCAGAAGTATAAGCAATCTGGGGCCAAGAATCACCTGAGGAAGAGGTAACTTCAGACCAAGAAGTTCCTGAACAAGGAGTATCTGAAGAAGAAGAGGTCCCTGAACTCATCTCCTGGGATGACCCCCAATGGACACCACCTGAAGACAATGACCCTTGGAATATGGAATAAGGATCCAGTATAATCATCATTATCCCAAAAAAAGAAACTCACCAAGAAAAGGCTTTTCAGCTAGGAAAATATCAACACCAAATGGTCTTCTACTCTCCCTGAGACTACTGCTATTAGTGCCATCTACTAGACCAACAGAAGAGACAGAGATCCCAAAGACTAGAACCTCCAACCACACTTACACAGTCAACCACCTTCCAAGAAGTTACCACAAGGTTATAAAGTTGATTTAGGGGACAAGGCTTCTTCACTAAAATGGACATATACCCCTTGTCTACCCTTTCTCCAACTTATGATCAAGATGGGTACTGATTCCTGAGATAACAAGAAATTAACAACTAAGAACACTATTTCAGAGCAATGAGATATTGTAGCCATAGAAGATACTGAGATTGCTGAGACTGCAGACATCAGAAGATCCACCTCAGTTATGATATTGCAATCCATACTTTGAAGAGAGGAGACAACAGAGGTCAGATCTGAAAAAGCCAGACCAAGAAGCCAGGAAGGAGAACCCTCAAGATCTATGATTTGGGAGAAGACATCCTGGCTCTCATCAGACATGTAATCCACCAAGGATGGGCAGAAGATGCCACCAACTTTATGGAAGCCCTAGACCCTACAGAAGAAGAGGAATCAACTATCTCCAAGACCCCTCTACTGGAGCCAGATGGCCACACCTCAACCTCAGAGTCTGGAGACTCTCTGCTAGTGGAGCCTCAGCCCAAGGACAGCCCAAACTCAGCAAGGACATTGCCCAGTATGCCCTGCTGCATCCCAAGGCCAAACCCCCGACCAAAGCTCACCCAGAAGATGTAGGGTATGATCTTCACAGTCTGGATGATGAATCTATCAAGCCTGGAAAAACCTTCATGATCAGAACCAGATTAGCCATACAGCCACCCCAAGGATCCTATATCTAACTGACCTCAAGGTCTGAACTTGCCAAATAAGGAATAACTGTAGAAGGAGAAACCATTGACTTGGAATATATATACAGGTGAAATCAAGATCATCCTACATAACAGTAGCACAGAATGGCACTGAATCATTAGAGGACAGAAGATTGCCCAAGCAGTCTTCATGAAGGTTGGGACCCCACAACTGCAAAAAGTCTCTGAACTAACTGAAGGAACAAGACTAGCCAAAGGATTTGGAAGTTCAGACAAGAAGGAAGTACACCTTCTTCAAGTCAACCACCTCAAGAAGAATGTTCCCCAGCAAGTGTACCAGCAACCAGTCAGACTGCACAAGAATCTTATCCTGGAGTCTAGAGAACAAGCTACCTTCGAAATATTTGCACCACCTGACCCCAGAAATCTTTTCTTCGAACCTAAGGAAGATATTCCCCACCTGGACATAGAGGGACATATCTTCCCTGATAAGATGAACCCAGTACACTCTTGAGCGACCAACCAAAGTTGGGAAACCATCATCTTGCTGAAAGGAATCATCATAGGACATCTGGAACCTTTTCTCAACTAAACTCATTGGGAAGTTTATGAACTAAACCTATCAGGAAATGGCAAAAGGTCTCAGAAGAAAGGAAAGACCCCTCTGTAACCCAGGAGACAGTGAAGCCTTCCACCAATATTGGAGAAGAATTGATACTTCAACAACAGCAACAACTAGTAGAACTTCTCAATAAATATCAAGATATATTCATCACTAATTATGGCAACCTGCCATACAATCCATCATATCACTACAGTATAAATACAGGAAATGCAATATCTATCTGGCAGAAATCCTATAGAATACCCCATCACTTGAAAACATTTGAAAAGGAGCACATTCAAGAACTTCTAGACAATGGTGTAATCCGACCCTCTACCAGCCCCTGGGCCAGCCCTATACTTATTGAACCAAAGAAAGGAGGATGGAGACTCTGTGTGGATTATATAAAACTCAATGCAGTCACCAAAAAGGATGCTTATCCTTTGCCCAGAATTGATGACCTTTTGGACCAGTCACAAGATGCCAGATACTTCAGCAGTATGGACCTCTTCATAGGATTCCATGAGATCTCCGTAGACCCCAAGGACATTCAAAAAATAGCCTTCCTTGCTCTAGAAAAACTGTTTGAGTACCTGCGAATGCTCTTTGGACTTTGCAATACCCCCCCCACTTTCCAGAGGATAATGAATTCAGTCTATACCCTCTTGATCCATCACTGCCTGATTGTATACATGGACAATTCCAACATCTATTCAGCAAATTTCGAAGAACACCTACACTACCTAGAGGAATTCTTCAAGCTTACCCACAAGAACCACTTGAGATTAAATGCAAAGAAATGTTACTTTGGAAAACAGAAACTTGAATTCCTTGAATTTATAGTTCAAAAGAAGGAACCCATACAGACCTGAAGGAAACCAAGAAGATCAACAATTGGCCAGCACTCAAAACCCTGAAGGAAACACTATCATTCCTGATGCTAGTATCATACTATAGAAGATTTATCAAAGACTTTGTCCAAATCACTGCTCCAATCCAAGTCCTTCTCATTTTTTTTTTTTTTTTTT
>RBNI01004435.1:0-14063 GCA_003990745.1 Jimgerdemannia flammicorona | reverse complement strand
AACATTACTAACTATAGATTGTTAACTATGACAAGTATTCCTTGAGGGTATAGTATATCTTAAGAGTACAGTATACCTTGAGGGTATAGTATACCTTGAGAGTATGGTATATCTGAAGGGTATAGGTAAATATACTGTTTCTGGTATCTCTGACTAAATATATAAATTGGTACAGTAAAGCAGTCTTAGTTGCTTAGTATACTAGATATAGTATATGGCTAATTTATAATTTTAGCAGTACAATTCTGTTGCTCATCACACTAGTTATTAAATTAATATTAATTAGTAGCTTCAATTTCTTACTCTCAACTTTATTAAATTTAATGATCTTTATTTAAGAGAAAATATTATAGATATTTTTATTAATTATATCTATAAGCTTGAAATTACAACTAAGATAAAAAAGAAAGAAACTTGCTATTTTCTGACTAAAAAAAACCAAATAAAGACTTTTTTTTTTTTTTTTTAACAATCTATCATTTTAAAACTATTTTTCCACAAAATTATCTCCTGAAAATTTCAAGTACAGATTTTGGCCATCATAACAAACAATATACAAATAACATAATATTTTTCCACATTTTAACAGCCAATCTTCAATAGAAAAATGTATCCTTCAATGTAGAAAATTGCTGTATATATTGTCAGGCCCATATACTGACCAAATTTTCCTCGCCTTCAATGCCACTTCCCAAAACATATACATTCCTAGTTTCGGACAATTATTTTAACATCGTGAAACATGTATCTTGTAAACATGATCATGTAAATGACTACCCACGAGTAATATAATGCTCTCATCAACAACGTCTTCTATTCCCTTACCCAGCGTCGTAGAAAAAGAAATAATGATTCTCCAATATTAGTCCGATGACGATTGTCAACAGCACAACCCCTCAAGCAACCAAAATATACAAACTAAATGCCACCGTACTCGTCTGCCATACCAACACCGACATACCTAACATTCACGACCTATTTTCTCGTACACAGATGACGGGTCCTGCAGTACTATTCGGCTCAAAATCCGTATCCAAACGTTTTAAACGACTATTCTGGAAGGCGGGGAGGCAGAGCCGTCGAGAGCAGAACCGTCCGGCACGGCGGAGCTGTCCAAAACCCATCATAAGGAGGCTGAGCTATGGGACCTCTTTCTGTTCTGGGATTCACAATACCACGAGGTTCCATATAATGAAATGCCCATGAGTGTTGAAAGAAAAAACTAAACATGAAAATCGAGAATTATGTTCCCGCGCGCCCAACTTAACAGAGCTATGTTTATGCACGAAAGAGAGAGATGCAAAGCCATAGGGTTCTAGTATTCACGACGTCACGTGGTTAGGATCGAGGAACTGATTGAGAAGCGAACGCAGTAAACGATGCAAAAAAGGGAATGAGTGAGTGACCGAGATGGATTTGTTGAATTAGCATAAGCCGAGGTCACTTATCGGAGTTGAATCAAGCATAGTGAGAGGTGAGCACAGTAATGGTGTGAAGAGCAAATTGAGTGACAAATACAGTCAACGAGGCCAAAAAATGGTGTGAAGAGCAGATTGAGTGACAACGAGGGCTAAACAACAAGTGGAAGGTGATTGAAGTGACTTTGCAAGCTGGATTGCGTCGCGTCGCCAGGTCAGGAGGAGAGGATTTGTAAGCCACGAGTCATCCTGATTGAGTGTGTGAATCAACAATCCCCGCCACCCGCCACCTGTGCAAGGGGCAGTCAAGGGGTCCCGACAAATATTTCTGTCTGTCTGTCTCACCCACCCGACCGACCGACCGACCGACCGACCGACTCTTGCCACGACCAACAGCTTATTTTCGATAGGCAGGAGGACCCGTCATCTTTTATCACCAGGTCCCCCAGATATGTACATTGCTCGAGCAAAACTTTTTGGCATTTTAAAGCTTCGTAAAATCGAAGACCAGGTGATTTTACTGCGGCCATAGCCCATGGCTGATTCGTTCAAAAAAAAAAAAAAAATCATCATGACCCAGCCTTCCTTTTCGGATATCTTGCGTCTCTTAAGCTTGACATTTCCCATACTAGTTCATCTGCACCCAGCTACTGGGGCGTAAACCCCATGTGTGTTCGAGGAACGGAGAATTCTTTTAGGGAAGTGGAGGAGTAACTGTTGGGCCGCATTTGATCTGTTGCGTGGGGCCCGCTATAAGTACTTGCCTTCGAGGAAATCCAAATTTCTGATTTCATGGGTGACAATAACGGGAATATGTATTGGGATCAACGAGTAGCCCCACAAGATAATGGCAGCAGTGGTTCGCAAGTGATTCTGTCAGGGATCCCTACTAGTTTGACACATGCCAACGTCCTTGGCGCTCTGAAGATGGCTTCCGGATTGGAAAATATCACGGTGTTTATCAAAAACGACAATACCGCCATAGTCAACGGGTTGTCCACTGATGCACACAGATTTTTCATCTCTCAGGGAGTAGTAATGGTGGCTGGTCACTGGGTAAGGACCATTTTGCTAGCAGAATTCTTTGAAACTCACCTCTTGTATATATATTAACATAAATTCGCAATCGCTCCTTTGCAGCTTAAAGTCATAAGAGCCCCGTCGGGTCCGTCGGGTTCGTCCAACTTTTATCAGTCCACCACCACCTCCACTGATCAACAAGGTCGGACGAACAGTTCGGTCCCCCGCAACGATGACGGAAAAGTGAGCCATGGTGACCCGCACACCGTTCAGGAATATCCACCATATCCGTCGTCAACCCAAGGCGATGGAGGATATGACTATTCGCAGTCAACCCAAGGAGATGGAGGATATGACTATCCGCCGTCAACCCAAGGGGATGGAGGATATGACTCTCCGCAGTCAACCCAAGGAGATGGAGGATATGACAGGAGCATCAGAGTTAGTAGTGGATTTTCATCCGCAACACCAACGGGAACCCCGCCCCTGCCCCCGTCCTCGCCCTCACCCCCGTCCCCGTCCCCGCCCCCGCCCCCTTACAACCGGAATGAACAGCATTCCGAGAGCGAAGGTGAGTTACAGGATAGAGTTTGTGGCGTAGCAAGCAGTGCGATGATAACTATACCAGTAACTCGAATACCTAGAGACTCACTTATCCCACCGCAACCTTCCTTCCCTTCTATTACACGCAGCCATCGCCGATGTTAAGCATAAATGCCCCGTCTGCCACGTGCTCCTCCTCAGCAACGACATAAATTTCATCAACTCCCACATCAACAATTGCCTTGACCTTGACAACACCGCCACGACCAAGATAGCTCCGAGTTCGCCGTCGGCGTCGAACCGGCGTGACCACGAGACAAGCGGCATTAGGAACGGAAACAACATGGTTGGCAACGCTCCATATCGTCATAAACCTAGCGTCGTGAAGATGGAAGCCATAGAAACTACCTCGCGCCCACGGAATGACGAAAACTCAACGGTATATCTGGTCGGGATACCGCAAAACGTTAATGAAGCGTACATTATTAATAAGGTGTGTCAGATTGAAGCCATCTTGGGAAACGCGACAAGTGTCTATCATTGCGATTGTCTTCGACGCAATCTAATGGCTATTTCCCATCAAACCTAGTTCTCTGCAGTCTTCGGAGAAGTTCTTTGTTGCGAAATTGGCCGTCAAACGCGAATCGGTTCCCTGAAATTCGCCAGCCACGAGGATGCTGGGAACGCCTTAGCTGCTGAAGGCGTGTTATTTCCGTCGGATAACGGTGGATCATCGTACGAAGTGAAGATCAAGAAGAAGTTAGTTTTGAATGTTCAATTTGCGATTTGTGTTGAAATGACATCACAGCTCCGATTTTTATTTTGCTTCACGTTTTACGGAACATCAACTAGAGCAACCGCAACACTCTTTGTCGAAGGGAACCTCGGAACCCTTCATGTGGCCAACATACAAAATCACCTATCTAAAGTGTTTAGGGGCCATTGGGAGTATAATGCCAAGGGTGAAATGCAGGATGTCCTCGCTTTTGATTGTGATTTTGAAGCTGCAGAAAAGGCGTTGGTCTTGCCGGGGTACGGAACTCGACATTTTCTGCGCTTATTATGTTGGGAACTCCGCTTGTCTACATCAATATCAATCACATGACTTTCTTTCCACAACTTCTTTTCCTTTACATAATAGAATCTCCTACAGCCATCAGACCCTCACGTTTTATACCAGTGTGATTTATTTGGAAGAACTACCTCCGACTGCTACGTCTGAGAAGATCACCAATGCGTTTCGATCCCTGCTACCCATAATCGGCAACATAAACGTGATCATACGTAGTGGCGAAGGTATTGCGGTTGTTTTGTTGCCCGATTCTACTTCAAAAGAGCAGCTGCTGGCGTTGAAAAGTATCCAGGTAAGTCGTATTCAGCTCATTCTCAAACTGAAATTCTACTATATTCGGTTTCAGGGCTTATCGAACTTCAATGTCACCCTCTAGATCGACAACAAAAAGGCAATGATATTCGGGGAAGCTGTTCCAAAGGTCTTCGTAGAGAATATACCACACGAACTATTACAACAGCCCGAGAATGCGTTGATTAGAGCTATCGAAGGTATGCAAATATTTCAAGGCGTGATCACCAACGTCGACTTGCGTAATAGGGAGAGGATGGCCATTGTGTGGCTGACCGACACCGAAGCCCGATGCAGGTAAATCTGCTCTCTTGGCCAGCTGAAATTGGCATAAATTTATATGTGAACCCTGCTTAAACAAATATTTGTATTTTTATCATCTTCTAGAGTTTTGGGTCAATGCCAGTCATTCGCTCCAGTTCTCAATGGGTGTGCAGTTTTCATCAGTACCATGCGGGCAATGCCGGCTATCTGGGAATTCGACGATGAATGGTATCAACACAACCAGTTTCCCCGAACGATCGGTAGGAATTGCCAAATATATTTGCGAGATTATGTTTTAATACCTTCTGTTGAAAACTCATTTCTCGCTCTCCGGCAACGCGAAACGGAAATCTAAATTTCATTAGGTTTATATGACAAAGAGGATTCTGTGTTTCTGCGAAATTGGAAACCCGAAATATGGAAGAAATGGAAGTCGAAATACGCTATCGAGCTCACAAAAGCGGTCCGTATGAGTTTAGGGACAGATGTTATGATCACTTTCCTTGAAAGCTCATTTTCCTTTACTGGGTGTGATTTCAGAAAGATGATAAGACCATTAGCCGCGTTAACCAGCAAATGCATGGAATTCGAGTCGCCGTAATGCTGTCCACTTTGTCGGCTGTTCACAACGGATATTATTGTCCAGCTGAACGGGATCCCACACTAAGAATCAACATCCCTCGACCAAGTCAACCTTCAGAACCATTCACCTTCGCGCCCCTTCCTCCAGCATCAACTGATGACTTTGCTTACACGTCGGTTTCCGTAATTAAAGAAGATTGTCTTCTAGCAGCACTAAGTATGAAGGAACGTGGGTTCCGGCCGGTGGTCCTCAACATGGCTTCGGTGTGTAAACCAAACTTGTCTATCGGATAGTTGTACTCGCGCCTGAAGGGCATCTCATTGATTGATTGTGTTTTACCTCTATCTTAGGCTACGAACCCCGGCGGCGGATATCGGAAAGGAGATGGTGCTCAGGAAGAGAACATTTTCCGTCGATCAAACTACTTCTTGAGTCTCGACGACCCCGCGAACCCGCGATGCCCCACCTATCCAATTGCCGAATTTGGTGGCATATATACACCTGATATCACGATCTTTCGCGATTCGGAGGATTCGGGATACTCTTTTCGTCAGAAGCCTTTCACTGTGGACTTCATAGCCGTTGCCGCCTATCGGTATTTCACGCGAATAGCAATGTTTAGTTCGTGATGCTGTAGGCGCGCACTAATTTTATCTTAATGTTACCGGCAGAAAACCGAAGCTACAGAATAATTGCCTTTCCTCTGAAGACGCCGCCAAGACGCGCAGGAAGATTGAAGCGATTTTCGCAATTGCCCTTCATAAAGGTCATGACTGTTTGTTGTTATCGGCGCTTGGGTGTGGGGCTTTCCAAAACCCTCCGGATCACGTTGCAGGTACGTGCCATCCAATGATACCTTACAATTGTCTTCATTCCCGAATACCATCGTAAATGTTCTTTCCTCCGCGATTCTGTAGCCATTTTCCTAGCCGTCGCGCAACAGTATTCGCGAAAATTCAGAGAAATTGTATTCGCCGTAGTCGAGGATCACAATAGTGTAACCACCGCCAATCCGGCCGGCAACTATGAAATTTTCTCTTCCCACCTCAATCGTACCGCTCTTGGTCCCGGTACACTCACTCTACCGCCACTTTCAGCGCCACCGGCGTCGACGTGCTCATTTGGGGGCCGTTGTGAAAAATCCGATGCTACACATAGCAAAGAATTTTATCACCCTCCATTTTGTCCGTACAGAAGAGATTGCAAACTTACCGGTATTGCATAAATACTCTTATTTTTGAAGTGCTTGCGTCATCCACAACATCCAGACTGAAGTTTTTTTTTTTTTTTTGGCTTTATTTGACAGACGCTCATCACTTGTTCCTCTTCCGGCACGTTCAGCCCTGTAAACGAAAGGGACTCTGTGTCGAACACAATGAACCCAGCCACGCAGAGCTATTCTCTCACCCCCCCCCTTGTAAAGACGGCGGTGGATGCAATTCGACAGAGGAAGCACATCTCCAGCTGTACCTCCATGTTCCGGCTTGCGTCAAGGGCGTGACATGTCCCGACAGAGTGGTAAAGCCGCACGCTGAGGATTTCCGACATATGAAGGTGCAATGCCGTGACGGTGGCTTTTGTGGCCAGTATATGGTCGGGGTTCACATGGAGCAATACTTGCATCCTTTCAATACACCTTGCCGTGATGCTCCGTTTGCGTGCATGTGTACGGATGTCAACCACGCCACAAGATTCTCTCATGTCTGTAAATATGGCGCGCAATGTCGTGAATTATCGGACTCCAAGCATATGAAGAATTTTATCCATATAGGCCGTATCTCTTGTTCTCATGGGGCCAACTGCACTCTTCACTTGAACGAGGAGCATCTGAATTTATTTTCACATCCGGAAATCGCAGATATTCGTGCACCGTGTAAATATAGGCGAGGTATTGTGCTTTTGAAATTTTCCGGCTTTTCGGTTTGTCTCACGGTTAGCGTACACTAATTTTCTCACTTCTCATGGACGAATCTCTTTAGAATGCAGGACTATCGATCAAGTACGCCATATAGCGGATTACGCGCACCCCTCCGAAGGTCCACCTATCTCAAGCCTTGGCGACACCTGTCAAGACTTGAATTTCTCGGGTAACGCCCAAGAGATTATCAAGGCGACTGATGCGTACTTTAAAAATAAGGGAAAAAATTTTCAGGTGCCAGAAGAGGTCGTTGAATGGGTTAAGAGACTGCGTCCAGCGCATCGTGTGAGACCGAGAATTTTCAAAAGTATATTGGCACACCATCACGTAAGTGCGTGGATTTCTGGTGGATCATCATTCTTGCATATCTGCAATACATCACTGGTTCTCATAAGATGGCTTTACAGGTCATGTCGGCGGATCACATTCTGAAACTCAAAAATCCTAAATGGGCATCACACGAAGCTCGACATCACCCTTTGGTGAAGAAAATATGTGAAGAGAACAAATGCTCAGAAATCGAACAGACGCAGTTGGAGGTAATTATTTATATTGGGTTTTGAATATGACGACCGTGCTCTATATTCTATTCCTTTTCGAGCCATGATTTACATTCCACTCGCAGGATTTGGTAGAATGTGCGGTGCGCGTTGCTTATGGTAACGCAGCAAGTGATGTGCAATTACAAGACTGGGTAGATGATCTTGCCTTGAAAAAGCAGGCATGCATGCAATTTCTGACAAGGTCCGCACTTTTCCCTTGCACTTTTCGATGAATGCTTTCCTTCCGAGCATAGCATCATGTGTTTTACTCTCCAGAGCTCATCTCTCATTTATTGTTCATCTTTTTGGCAGTGAGCAGATGAAACCCTTGATCGACCTGGGAGATTGTCTTGTCAAGGCCACAAGAGAACTTGCCGCCAATCCTGAAGGGATTCATTATGAAGTTGACAAGTCACTGGGAACCAACAAACACGTGTTTAGCATCCTTGGCCCTCACACTGGTACGTCGAAGTGAATCTTGCCACAGTGCTATGAACATTTGGGTGACAAAGCATCACGTTAACGGTTATATATGATGGTGATAATAGGTCACTACTACGGCGATATCATATTGTTGTTCAAACCGGACATCATGCATCACCCGCAATCAAATGTTACACCGAACGCTGGTACCTCGTATTGGTCCGGAAGGTACGCCATTCACTGGACTCCCCAGCCGAGCTCCCCAGCCGTCATTCGTGGTGGTTTTCATTGATCGACGTCCACTGATTACTGAATTAAATATTGAAACATGCAGAGAGAACGGCTTTCGACCGTTTACACCAAGTGTACAGGCTCAGTCCAATGAAGCCGTGAAGAAATTCCATAATTCAAAGCTACATCCCAGCAGTAACGATTGGGCAAAAGCCGCTGCCGCCGACATTTGCGCTCAGGTAAGATTTTCAAGCTCTGCCACATTGGGTATAAGGTTGCAGTATTTTCTCAGAGCACTCATAATAAATAATTATTGTTCCAAAGGTTATGGAGTCCACAGGGAAACATCAAGTTTCTTTGGACGACGTGAAAAAGGAATGGTTGAAGAGAGACTCCCATTTTGTATTCGAAGCCCATTTGCCCAGCCTCATTCCGCTCTCGTTTGTGGACAAGATCATTATCCCAAAGGTAAGATGCTTAGGAATTGTTATATTTCAATTTTTTTTATCAAATAGCTTGACGAAGCTAATTGCGTTTTTGCTCTAGAATATTTGGGAGGGCCCTTTGACAGACGCCGATAAACAACAGTTTCGATTGGCGTTTCCCAGATCGATGGATAAAGTTATAGAAATTTGTGATCCGGTTGGAGCGGATTTCGATACTACTGTCACGTTATCGGACGAGCGGAGAAAGCTCATAAACACTGCCATGGAGCACTGTTTATCATCGTCTAGTGTACACCTATCGCTCGGCATGAGCGTGGCTCTGGAGCGCGGAAAGGGCGCCATCCTACCTTTACCTTTTCGTTTTCACGATGCAGGCGAGGGAAACATCTACTTCCGCGCCAAGGGCAGCGAGTTCTTCGTCATGCTTACCGAGAAGCCAACCAAGGAAAACAGCAAGGAAGGCAGCGACGACGCGCGGCTTACATTCTATTTCGGAGGTCCTAAATCGCATATCCTCTACATCACGAGAAGCCCACCTTCGGCCCACAGGGCGACGCTTGAAAAGAAGAATTGGGTGAGGCGAGACCCGGAGTTCGACCGCGGCTTCGCCGACGGAGATTGGGTCAATTATCACATTCAGGTGGATCGCAAGTGAGTCATTTAGAATTTTTGTAACGATTTAGGTTCAAATTGACAAATGAAACCCGCGATTCATAGTGACTAATAATTAAAATTCTACGCCATTAGGCAAAATATATGCAAGGTGGAGCATTGGGGACACTCGCAGATTTACAATCGGCGAACGTTGGTTATTAATACAGATGCCGCTACTGGAAAATTTAGCTTCAATGTGAGATGGTTAGGAATCGGAGTATGGAAGAACCAGGTACGTGTTCACGATCTCGGACTCTAAGGCTCGAAACCACCAGCAAACGTTATATTGATGTGGAACCACATTGCTAGGTGTCATTCGAATCCATCGAGATGCATAGGAAGCCTCTTCCGGAAACACATACTATTAAAGGGACGCCACACATTATAAACAATGCCCCAGCGTCTTGGACATTTACCGGCGTTCTGAATACGACCGTGAATCAATTGGGTAAATTGGTGACAGGTACGACCAATGCAAGGTCCTCGACGCCAGGTGCGACGACCAATGCAAGGTCTTCGACGCCAGGTGCGACGACTAATGCAAGGTCCTCGACGCCAGGTGCGACGACCAATGCAAGGTCCTCAACGTCAGGTGCGACGACCAATGCAAGGTCCTCGACGCCAGGTGCGACGACCAATGTTAGCCCTCCGATGCCGGGATCCTATGGCGGCGATGATGATGGGGTCGCTTGTAGCTTCCAAACGTCTTGTTCCAAGTACAACGACGCAGCCCATTGTCGAAAATTTACACATCCGTTTGTAACGCCCTGTCGGGACATGGCAACTTGCAAATACCAATTCGCCAAATTGCCGCACAACAAGGTGAAGGGTTTGACTAATTTGTTTATTCCCCAACGGCGAACGTTTGCTGAGACATATTCGGTGTCACACCTTATTTCTGACGGAATTTCATACGAATTATGTAGGAGTATTCCCATCTCTGTCGGTTCGGCGATATGTGCCGCGAATTGGACGACCCTGATCATCAGCGATATTATATTCATAAGCATTTGCCGAACTGCCGCGATGATAGGAATTGTGCGCAGATCGGTGACTGGTCCCACCGCGAGAGCTTTAATCACAACAAAATGCCCAGCATTTTGATTCCCTGCAAATTTGGTTTACAGTGTCCCAGAGTCAGTGATATGGCACATATTACGATGTATAAGCATGTTTGAGGGAGGCTATGTAGAAAATAAATCCACCATTTGCCCGCGGTAAATGGCAATAAATGATTGATGATATTGGTTTTGCAGATGTGATTTTTTTAAAAAAAAAAAAAATTAAATAAACAAAATAAAAAAGACTCTTTTACATTTAAGCTTGGGTCAGGTGGATCTTGATGTTTGATTTGCTGGATCAGATTTTACTAAAATCAAAATTTATAATTATATTATTAATATTCTATTATTATAATATTAAAATATTATATTTAATAAAGAGTAGTATTTTTATTAATATTATAAATAATATAATTTTATATATTATAATTAATTTCTAATAAATAAAGTATAATATACATAATTTAAATCTTTTATTACTTTTAATATAGCTCAATATAACTCTTATAAAAAACTTCTATTTTGATTTCTTAACCAATAGTAGTTTTTAGATAGAGTATATAATAGTTCTAATTTTTTAATAGAAAAAAACTATTTTTTTTTTTTAAAAAAAAAAAAAATCTAATAAAGACTAAGTAACTTAAAGAGATACTTTAGATTTAAGTAAATTTTTAAAGAAAATATTTATACAAGATCTGAAAGAAAGATCTGAAAGAATCTTAGAAATAAAAAAAAATACTAAAATGATATTAAGAAGAGATCTCAGTAAAAGATATATAACTAAAGAAGTTTATAATATTTTAAATAATTCTATAGCTAGCTAAAATAAGATTCCTAGTATTAAGAAAAGACAAAAATATTGTAGTGAAGTCTTAGTATTAAGAGAAGATTTCTAAGTATTTAGAAAAACTAAAATATTAGAAAAAAATACTATAACTAATAAAGTTATTATATATATCTCTTTTTAAGAATTAATATTTTTATTAAATTTGAAGAATATATAAGAATAGCTATACTTATATTAAATCTGTAATAATTATCTATATTCTATTTTTTTTTTTTTGCTAAATTATTATTTTTTCTTTATTATATTACTTAGTAGAATATTCCAGAATAGCTTAAAATAATTTAGTTATTTACCAAGAATCTGTTTTCTAAATAGTTCTATAAAGATTCTATTAATTACTAATTAATACTTAGTAACTCTCTATAATATTCTACTAAGTTCTATTAAGTATAACTTATTGCTCAGTATCTAGCTTAGTAATGTTCTATCTGTTTTTATTTCTTTCTATTTCTCTTATATAAATATTCTCTCTGAATTCTTCAATAAAACTTAGTCTAGTTAGTATGACAGTTGATCTGAATCAGTAATATGAATCAGAGGAATAGACATTTGATTGTAGTACTTAAATCTAATTCCCAAATATAGTATAGTCTTACAAATAGCAGTCATATTTAACAAATGTGAAAACTTTTATAGATGTTAAACTTTTTGCAGATGTTAAACTATAACTCACAAAAAACATAGTTATAACTTAGCTACTCTATAGCTAGTAAACTTATATAAATATTCCTAGTATCTAGAGTGAATAAACCTCAGATCAAAATAGTTTAAAGCAAAGTGAAAGTATGTAAGAGAACTAATAAGCCTATAGGCAGATATACTCCAAACTCACCCACTCCTATATCAAGGATTCTGTAGAGTTAAAGAAGATCAAGTTTTCAAAATATAGAAATCTGACATACTTATATAGTTATGCATCTACTATGTTATAACTTAGTATCTATTGATTGGTGATTCAAGATGAATCTCTCACTTTTAAGCTAAATAGCAAATAACTACTGCCATCTAAACAACCACATGAATCAAATCAAGATATCTAGACAAGATAGATATAAGACTACCAGTATTCTATAGATATACTTCAGATGAATCAATCATCATATTTATTGATAACTTTGAGCAATATACTACTATAAGGACTCTGATAGCAAGACAGCAAGTAGTCCTTATACTCTTTAGTCTCTAAGGATTAGTAAGAATAGTATTCACAACTGCAATATATATGAGAAATAATGATGATACTATGCTAGCAGTACAGAAGGCCTGGCTTCAAACTACTTACTATATAGATGAGATCAAGCAAGCTCTGAAGGATCAGCTCAATATAACATGCTAAGGAATGAGTGAGAATCTAAATACATTCTATATCAGAATCTGATATTAGATAATTTTTACCAATTATATTGATACTATTTAAGATCAAGTAGCTAAAGTAACCTTCATAAAATGAGTTCATCCAGAGATAGCTATGACTATTTGCTCATCATCAGTAGTTCTAGATATGCTACAGAAGGTTACCTATATCTAGCAATACTAGATAGCTAGACATCCATAAGACTCTATAATAGAAAGAGTCACTAGAGTCAGAATTGAAGTACCCAAGGCAACCAGTATGATCTCTACTATTGTGATTAATTAGAATACATCTCAGCTAAGAGCTACAGAGCAATAGAGAAATAGTAACTTTATGGAGAAACTTGCTAAGAAGTTTGCTAAAATAACTGCCTATTTAGGAGATATAGTAAAGGAAATTAGAGAAAGAGACTACTGCCTAGTTCAGAAGTTTATCACTACCTTAGACAAGAAGAGAGATATCTGCTATATCTGTAGAGAAGAAGAACACTACTCATATAAATATATGAGTGAAATCAAGCATGAGGTCTAGTTAAGCAATACTATTCAAAATAAGAAACAGGTCAACACTATCACTTGAGGAGATTGGAGAATTATATGAAGAAGAATAGGAAGTCTACCCCACTGAGACTGTTAAGAAGAATGTCTACAAGTAATCCTACAAGAGACCATTAGAGAGATCCAAGAAGAACTCTATAGAAAAACAGATAGAGACTGCTACAGAAAGTCAAAGTGAAGAAATAGATCAAGATATAGAGCTGAAATAGGCTATTCAATATATCATTTGAGAAACTACTCCAGCCAGTGAAGGGAAAAAAAAGAAGCTTTGTAAGACTAAGACCTTTAAGTATAATATCTTCAAGAATCTTAGCTAATAAAAGGTCAATGTAACCTTTGGCCAGCTGATAGAAATACCCACATTCAGAGAGTAAATGAGATATAGACTTGCCAAGGTAACTAAGAAGTAAGGTTGAAAGATAACTGAGGCCAACAATGTTCAAAAAGACTTTAGAGAAGAAAGTAAAGATAATTGCAAGACCTCTATCTATATAACCTATCAGATTGAAGATAGAATCTTCAAAGTCATCATTGATACTGGAGCAGAAGGATGCCTCCTCAGCAAGAAAGCAGCAGACTACCTAGGTTGAAAGGTTGAAGAAGTAACCAAATTGGTATTCATTATAGCAGATAATATAAGAGCCATACCTCTAGGAAAGATCTAGGATATTCTCATCATATTCAGAAGAGTAACCATCCTAGTAGATATGATTATAATCAATATTATCAACTATGATATTCTCATCAGCAACCAGTGGCTTCATAAAGCTAGAGCAATAATTAACCTAAATGTCTAGAAGATGTAGATCATCTACCAAGAACAGAAGATGTGAATTTTT
>RBNI01004434.1:0-14064 GCA_003990745.1 Jimgerdemannia flammicorona | reverse complement strand
AAAAAAAAAAAAGACATATGAGATGAGCAATGATGACCAACTGTGAGTCATTGTGACCACAGTACAAGTATTCTGAAGAATATAAAAGAAGGATCAAGGAACTGCAGTAGCAGCAACCAATAAGAACCACTAATCCCAAAATAGCTCAAAGACTTACCACAAATGAAATGCCTGCCACCTGCCAAACCTCAAGGTCAAGGAACCACCAAGGCACCTTGGTTGAAGAAAGGATGTTCCAAGACATCAGAAGAGCCATGGGGACCTGCTCAAGAAGGACTCCTAGTGTCTACCTGGGTACTGCAGATCCTTATTACTTTATTCTCTACTACCATGAAATGGAAACAAGGATCACCATTGCTACCGAATGCCTCCAAATGTGGCAGGAGTATGAAATAGGAAACCTCCTCTGCCGGGAGTTCCCACAGGCCAGCACTTAAGAGCTACAAGATGCTACTCCTATGGACATACACAAAACGAGGACAGCTAAGAAGATCCATCAGATCTTCAGGCATACACCATGGTTGATCCCCAACTTGGAGTATGTTAGAGTCTCAGACTTCAGAGACCTGTCATCCTGCCATATCAATGCACTAGAAGCCAGGGTGGCTACAGAAGCCCAGTCCACTATCACCCTCAATAGCAAAGAAGTAGAAGACTTCTGGCACCCTATCCTCCAGGACAACCCAGATCAATTCCTGCAAGGATTGATCTCAGTATTCCAAGGCCCAAGCATTCAGGTTAGACCTCCCCAAGACCCCACATTTGTTCCCTATTTTGTGGAAGATAACCTCATAGACTGGAGAGCTCCAGATCTTGTTCCTGATTTCCCCACTACAGCCGAACATGATGACATCATTGATGATGTCATCTCGCGTGACATACCCAAAGCACACAAAGTATGCGAAATGTATGACCTGCATGACAAATTCGCAGATCTCATCTCCTTCAGTGATGATGATGATGATGAAGCCCCCATGGTCCTGAACTTTCTGCTCTAAGTTCTTTGTTACACTGGATAATGCCAGCACCGGTATTCTCATGTAACACCAGATAATGCCAGCACTGGTATTCTGAGGTGATGCGAAATTGTTCCAGCACCAGCATTTTGATGTGACACTAGATAATGCCAGCATCCTAAACCTGTACAACCATCAGTACCAACCCTGGAACTTAGTAGTTTTAGTTATCAGAATTTATATTTAGCTTTATATCTTAGCAACCATTGAATTATATTTTGTATAAATACCCCTCTTATTTCCTCTAAAATAAAGTCAGTCAAGTTCACCTACACACACTTCCTTGCAAGCAATCTAAGAGATAACAAGACAGTTAAAGATAAGAAGTTTGAGGACTATAAGACCTTGGGAAGGCACTCCAATAAGAACTTACTTATAACAAACTTGAGTTAGTCTAAGAGATATACCTTGAAGAGAATCTGGCATATTTGAAAGACTCAGCGACCACTATGTGACATTATATATATTTACCATTATATTAGTAGCCTCAGCTCAATAAGAATATATTAGTCTGACTATATTAATTATTATATATACCATTTTCATAACCATATGGTTAAATCACTTAGCTATACTATTTTGCTATAGTATATATAGTACTGTTATCTGATAGTATATATTATATTTCCTTAGATATTATTAAATATATTATTGATATATTTATATCTATTATTTGAGTATATAGTATATATTCTATATCCTGTTTCATTCTTTACAATTACTTTGAACTCTTTGAATTTTTTCAAGGCTTCATTCTTTGCTAATAAGAAATATACATATACTTTATATATATAATTATTGATAAATATAATGAAATATCTCTTTTCTCTATAAGAAGTAGTATACATCAGACTATATATATTTATATAGATTAAATGAAGTATATTGGATATATGATTTATCTATTTCTCAAATAGATACCAGGATATTTTATTTACTATATACAGAAATTATCTTCAGAATATATTATCTTATTTTAATACTATTATAATCTTCTTATTATTCTTTAGACTTTATATATATCAATACTTTCATTGAGTATATATATATATATATTTCTTTATCACTATGAGCTATAATTTTGCTAATTGAAAAGAGATTCTTTCCTATTTTTAGAATATATAGTATATCTTAAAAGGTACTAGTAGGCTCTGCAATATTTCTATAAAGATATATACTGATATTTTCTCTTTCTTGAGTATATATAATATTATTATTATCTAATTTAATTGGTACTAAATACTCAAAGAACTTATATATAGAGAACTATTCTCAATAGACTATCATATATTGTATAGTATCTGAATTTATAAGCTACATATGTATATATATATATATTTTTTTTATTTTTTTATTTTTATTTCTGTTTTAACAAACTCTATATTTTATAGATTTTTATTGAAAAAGAATCTAAACTACATATAAGCCAAAACCCTCTCTCACTCTCTCCCTAAGTACTCTATCTCTATTAAACCTAGGCTAGCTATTATCCAGCAGCTTGATCATATTAAGTATAGTAGGGCAAAAAAGCCCACACCTCATTCTACATATTATACTCTCTCTACTATATACTAAGAAAAAAGTAACCATATACTAATGACTAAAGATATATACTCAAAACTCTAATATATATACAAAACTATATGTAAGCTAAATAGAATAGTCTCCACTACTCTAAATAAAATAATAGATAAAGAAAAAATCTCCTAAGAAATATAAAATAGTAGATAAAACATAGTTCTCTCTAATGAGATGAGTAGAGAACTTATATATAAGAAAATCTCTAATACTCTACTATATAAATTTGTAAGTCTTAATCATATTTTAATAAATTAAATTAAATCAAATTGGATCCAAATTCAATTTGATTCAAAAACTTCAAATTGAATTAAGGCTCAATTTGATTTGAATCCAATTTGAATTAAAAAATTTCCAATTTGATTCTATTTGAATTATTCTCAATTTGATTCAATTTAAATTGATCCAATTCATTTGGGAGTACTAATTATATTATTATATTAGCTCTCAGTTTTAGTTAAGTATAGCTAAGATATCTGTCTCAGATAATCTTAGGTCCCTCAATAACTCTCTAGTGATACTACAGAATATCAAGAGCTAGTGCTCTAAATGAGTCAATCCAGATGGGATTCAGATGGGATTCAAATCAATGATTGTTTTGATTTCTAAATTAGACAATTAAAAGTTTACATCAATGACTTGATTAATAATCATCCCAATTTGATGATCTTAGTGTCATTTGAAAGCTCTTAATAAGGCCTTTCTAATGATACTAAGAATATTAAAATCGGATTACACATTGCCAAGATATTAAGGAAACCATTCCATTTACAAAATTTCCAAAATTGGCAAATTGAATAATTTCCAAAATTGGTGATTCAGATGTTTTCCTTCATAACTCAGCAATGAAATATCCAATTTCAATGTTCTTGATATCATTAGATAGGCCTTATTAAGGGCTTTCAAATGAAACCAAGATTATCAAATTTAGATAATTATTAATTGAGTTATTGATGTAAACATTTAATTATCTAATTTGGAAATCAAAACAATCATTGATTTGAATCCATCTGGATGGGATTCAAATTCCATCTAAGTTGATTCAGATGGAATTCAATTGGAATCAATTGGAATCCCATCTGGATTAAATTGACTCATTAGGAGTACTATCAAGAGCTGTACCTACTATCTAACTACTCTATATTAATCAGAAGGCCCCATCAATATAGCACCTGTCTCAGCCCTGATAACTATTACCAGCCTGTATCTGACTTATCTATCATAATGTTCTTTTTCTTATTTATAATAGCTATCTCTTCTCCTAACTTGACTTCATCTGAAAACAGTTATATATATCAGAACTACACTTGCCAGAAAGCTTATCAAAGCTCAGAAGATCTCACTATAGGTACTGAGGACCTATAGATAATCTATACTGACTTAATATCCAAGGTTGGCTAATTCTCTATATAATTTATAATATACTAAGATAATATCTTATTAATGATAGTAAAAGAAAGAAGGTACTATATTAAATAAATATATCTCAGATATAGCCAGAGATATCAAAAACTATAAAAAAGTAAAGAAAGTACTAATTTGATACTAATAAAGAGGCAATTTATCACTATTATCTCTCTCTTACTATACTCTTATAGATATAATAAATCAATCTAAAGTAGAGAGAGTAAAAGTTGTAGAAAGGAAACTCAGAAGGTTATTTATCAAAACTATATAATTAGTATAGTAGTAGAGAAGGAATCATATAAGTTATTAGAGCTCAGTTCTTTTCTCTGCTATCTTACCAGTTACAAGATTTGATAGGTAATCTTCTGAGTTTCTTTTCTATAACTTATACTCTCTCTACTTTGAGTTGGTTTATTATACCTTTTACAGAATAGTGAAAGAGAGGTAATAGTGATAAGTTATCTCTTTATTAGTATCAAATTAGTGCTTTTTTACTTTTTTGTAGGTTTTAATATCTCAGGCTATATCTGAAGTATATCTATTTTAATATAGCACCTTCTTTCTTTTACTATTATCAATAAGATATTATCTCAGTATATTATAAATTATATAAAGAGTTAGCCAACCTTAGGTATCAAGTACTAGTATAGATTACTTACAGATTTTCAGTATCTATAGTAAGGCCCTATGAGTCTTAGTAAGTTTTCTAGTAAGTACATTCTAGCATAAGTAACTATTTCTCAGATAAAGTTGAAATAAGAGAGGAGATAACTATTATAGATAAATGAAAGAGTATTTATATTAGACCAGTCAGATTTTAGACTAGTGATAGTCATCAGAGCTAGGACAGATGCTATATCAGTAGAGTCTTCTGATTAGTATAGGGTAGTTAGATAATAAGTATCACTCTTAGCTACTTTTAGTAATATATGAGGTTAAGTCTCAGTTATTAGGAGTAGTTGAGAGATCTGAGACTATTCAGATCAGATATCTTAACTATACTTAACTAGAACTAAGAGCTGATGTATCAATATAATTGAGGTCTATAAGCTTGAGTAGTAGGGTATTAGGAGTCTCTTCTTATCTTATATATAAGTTTTCTACTTATATTATTAAAGAGAACTAGATCTTATCTACTGTTCTGTACTTTGAAGGAAGTTTTTCTTATCTATTACTTTATTTTAAATAGCAGGGGCTATTCTATTTAGCTTAGATATAGTCTTATATATATATTAAGGTTTCAGATATATGTCTTTGATTATTGATATATGGTTGCTTTCTCTCTAGTAGTAGAGAGAGTATAGTATATAGAATGAGATATATATAGTATTTGAGAGGTAGTGGAGAAGGATTTTGACCTATATTGTCTAGATTTTCTTCTAATAAAAATTTATAGAACTTTAAGCCTATTATAAAAAGAAGAAGAGAGTTATGTAAGCTATATATCATTGTTATTAGCTATATTGATATATACTTTATTTATATTATTGCTTTTTGCTAACTTAAAAATATATGTATAGCTTAGATAAATATAGATGATATTTTCTCTAAATACTCAACATATATTACTTATACGTATATAGAATATACCTTAACTCTAATTTTTATCAGTTTTAGTAATATTTATATTATATTATTCTTTGCTATTACATTCCTTTCTACTGCTTCTATATTACCAATACTGACTTCTATACTTATTTTCATCATTCTCCTTATTCTTATAATATCAGTCATTTTGTATATATCTATATTTGCTATAATAATAGTAGTTTCTGTCAAAATTTTTATATTTTTTATCTTATTGATACTTCTTGCCTCATCTGTATGATCTGTAGAACATTTTCTCTTTATTGATAAGGCTCATTATTATATATATATAGATATAGTCTATAAGTTTTCTGCTCTTATATATAGCTACTATTATAATATTATTATCTCATAAAGACCTCTTATAAGGACCAGAATCTTGTCTTCATTACTGATATACTCTACTAGTATATTTAGGAAATTCTCTTGATTTACCAGATTATCAATATAATTAGTATATTAAAAGATACTCTTCTTGGATTTTATTTATAGATTTAATAGCTGAGATTTCAGATGGAATCTATTTAATAAGAATACTTATATATATATGATAATTGAATAGAGTCTTCCACTTTGTCTACTGGTTTGATAATATAAATATAATCTCTTATAATGCTTGGTGATTATTTGTAGCATTATAATCTTGAATCTGTATCTACAGTTTCATATACTCTGCCAAGCTGCATTCTCTCAGAAGATTGCTCATATGGAATGTCCAAATAGTATAGTCCTTACTATCAACAATAGGAATTAACCTCTTGGCTGTATTTAAATTTATCATAAGAACTGTGACCATTGTACCTGTTTCAGAGGTATCTGCACCTGCTGTGTTCAGCATACTTGTACTGGTTCCTTGGTTCATCTGCACTGATATCTTGGCATAGAGTAGTATACAGTCTTAGAGAGGTATTTCTTATTAGCCACTAAGTAGGGCTTATAACCTTTGTTGTATCTTAGTTGGAGTATGGAGTGGGAGAAGAAGGGAGGAGCATTGTTTATTATTCCAGATAGTGCATATTTACGCGTTGAGTGATGTAATTCAAAGATGACATAGTTACATATAAGCCACATTATCAAGATGTCAAAATAATAGGAATTTCAACAAAGGTAATCTTCGTTCCTTCCTCCGACTCCTAGCTTGTTTGGGATTGTTGTCCTTGGTCGGATGATTTCTATACATCTGATGAGTCTTCCCCAGCTAACTTTGACTTCTTTCATGATTTGCGTTTGTTCCTTTGTCCGAACGATCGGGAAAAGGACTTGTTGCAACGGTGGTGGTGATTCGTTTTTTCGATTTCCTCTGAAGTCGGGAATCCCCATCTGTTCTTGTGGAGTTTCCGGGACCTCCTCTGGGTCTTCTCCATCTGGTGGGCCGCCTTCTGGTTCATCTTGTTCGTCTTGTTCATCTTCTATTTCGATGACTTCGAGTGGTTCCAAGTTTTCCCTTAGCCGGCGGGTCCTTTGTCTGCGTCTTGGCGGTTCTGCCCTTTCGGCTTGTTGTATAGCTACTTGTGTCTCGAATTCTTCGTCAACTCATCTAGTTCCCTGATGGACCTTTCGAGTACCGCGATTCTTGCTTCGAGGACTGGGATTTGAATGGCGGTCGGTACCGGTTGTTCTTCTGGCGGAACAAACAGTAGCCTCCTTGGTTTGTGTAGATCAATTCTCCGCATTTCTGGTGAATGCTTTTGTGGGGTTCTTCTGCCCTTATTTTTTCTCCGCAATCGCAGTCCCTTCGGTAAGGAGCGCTTTTACGTTTGACCAGCGTCTTTTTGACCCACCCTTCGGTCGTTCGGATCTTGAGGCTGGTTTTTCCGCGATTGGAGAAGGTTATCTTGGCCTTTGGTTTTTCGGTTGCTTGGTCGCTGTCCTCGCTGGTAGAGAACCACTCCTGTTCTTGTGACGAGTTCTGCCTGTGCAGTCATATGGATCTTGATTGCTGTTTCTTGATCCAATTCTTGATCGCTGCCGTTGCCGCTTGTTGATTCGTGGGAGGCCGCTTGAACCGCTCCAGTTGCTGTCCATGTTCGAGCAGTCCGGGACCCATACGTAGCAGATCGCCTTTTCGATGTTTGAAATAGCAGTTTCCATCCATCCGCACCCTTTGCATACGGATTGAAGCGTTAGGTCCAGGTGGAGCAACTGTTCGTGGTATGCTCGGAAATAGTCGAGGATGTTGCTATAGCAGTAGGGTAGTTGAATTCTTTGCATTTGGCTTTTCAAGTGCTTGGCTGTTGAGTGTAGGTGTCGAAGGCTCTTTCTTTGTAGATCCTCGCGGGCTCTGTTATCAAGTAATAAAGAATATTTATCTATTTATTTTAACTAGAAGGGCAATTCAAACCAGAGGCTGGCATTGATATTGTATTAAATATGCCTGCCAAATGAACCATAACTCAAATAGCAGAATGAATCTTGTCAACCGACTCATCAGGGCATTGTGCTTTTGTTCGAAAAGAGGTTTGGTGACGTCACTGTCCGAAACAAGAAACCCTGGTGCCCATCGGCCACGTAAAAAACCGGAATAAATGTGTATCTCCACGGTCAGAGCAGCAATTCTCATGGAGCTTGAGCAAGGGCGTTCTTGGCTTTTAGTAATGAGGTTTCGAATACATATCGCTGCTGATTATTATGTGGAAAGCGAAGTAAATGGAGATTGAACGGTTTTGTAGTTTGGGTGCACGTGAGGTTTTCAGTAGCGGCAATTTGGTGTAGATGTTAGAAGAGGAGACCAGGAAGATGAAAATGAAATTTCCTGGGTCATTGCGGCCAACAGCTGAACACACCGATTCAACATACACCGTCAAACCTCTACTGTCGCGTCCTCCGCCAAAACTTGCAAAATGGGACACACCAGGACAAGTCGCTGACCCAATATTATTGTCTTTCATTATTTTCTTTCGCATAAATATTCTAGTTACACCTCTTGTCAAGTAAAGGACAGTCGTTTATTGGTAGACTGTGGTAATTCACTTTCATTGATTAAGTGGCGACTGCCACAATAGATGATATAAAAAGAGTTATTGTCAAGTATTTGAGTTAAGGTAGATTTGCTCTGAATATTTGAAAGGAAGGTAATCGAAGTTAATCATCTCATTCTAGAGTGAAACTGTGAGACGTATGGAAATCAAACTGCGCGTCAAACGAAATCTCGGAACCTACATGACTTACATAAGTGAATCGGAAATCACGACATTTTGTCTGATTCTTTTTTTTTTCCATTGAACCAATCGGAAGAATAGACTTGGGCATCATCATTCTTTTTCGCGTTATCGTATTGTATAATTTCGGTGTCATGAGCTGAGGGGTAAAATACGTAGACACAAGGTCAGTCAATGATGGGGATTGCTAATGACTAGGTTGTATAGAGAGATATACCAACCAATGTAAGCAATCTTCTTCGGGAAATATTTATCGTTTCCGTGCTCCTTGGGCAGCATTAGCAAATACTCCACCCTTGCCACAGTTTCCGCCATCATGATGACCCATTCTCGCTCGCCATTTGCGTACGTCTTACTGAAAATGTCGTTGAGCAAGGCAATGGAGACATTCAAAATCCCAATCGTAACCATAAAGGTAAAAACGCATTTCAACACGGTCCGATAAGGGCTCGTGTCGTATGCGGACAAGCTGGACCAGTCACCACCGAGAAAGTAGATGATAGATGGCACGGCAGTGTCCCATTGATGGAACGCACCGTTCGATGCATCGGAAGAATTAGCGGTAAGTGAGATGGTGTCGGCAACGACTCCAGCAGTATTTGTGAGGTTGCCGCTATAGGGGCTGGCCTGGTTAATGAGTGGTACGTGACGAAGAAGAACGAGGAGCGCATGTGCGAACGCCAGCAGGAAGGCGCTCGCAATGAATATGAAAGGCCAAATGTGTTGGAGAATTGAATATATGACAATAACTAGAATGCCGATTCTTTTGACGACTGTTGGTGATAAGGATGAAATAAATCATTAGTTGCCGGTTGATAGAAGGAATGAACTTCGAAGTCGAACAGGATATACTATGTGAGGAGGAAAACATAGATAATTACCGCGCAACCGGCTGATCTATGTTTAAAATTAAAATCCAGAGGATTATTATCAATCATGCGTATCTGTAACTCGGGAAACGATTTAGTCGAAGCAATACAAAAACATATTAATACTCACAAGGGAAATCCAAAGTAACAACAGCGAGAAACTTGGAAGCCAATCGTTTGGTGGATAATATATATTGATGCCAGGCGCATATCTATCCAAAATCGCCGTAACAAACGGGAAGCCGATAGTTGCGATGTCGGTGTAATTGTACGTGCACTTCAAATAGGGCACGGGTCTATTAATCAGTAGCCTGAATTCTTGGAAGATAAAGAAGGCGCCCAATACGATTGTTGTAATATCTCCGGTCCCGTGATCGACATGACCATCAATCATAGATGCGAAAACAGCGAAGTAGGTGAGGAAGAGCGCAAAATTCAGCCAGTAGCGTGTCCTTGCGAAAGAAAGCCTACGATAAAGACAAGTAAATCGTTAGTTTGATTTCCAACAAACCACGCGTACCACAAAAGAGAAGGAAATCTCATACCATTTGTATTGAACGACAGCTTCCAACGCTGGTTCCGCGAAATCCGAATTTTTCGAGTGTGCAAATTTCGTGTAAGGGCTGACTTGAACACGCCAAGAGGTGGTATTTTCATACTTTGAAAAGTCGTCGAAGGGCACGATGCATACACTGTAACGCCGGTTTTTTCTATTAGTCAAGTTGAAGATGTCGATTTTCTTTATAAACGCGTCGGTGAAACTATCTTTCATCGGTGCCCATTTTTTAGATTCTGGATCAAGTATGCACGGATGAAAATTTTCCAGCTCCGTAAATTTGCTTTTTGAGCTGTTGTTGTCGTCGTACTTGATCTTGTTTGCCGGCAGCTTGACGTAGGACAATTCCCGAAGAGCACTGGACGCCAATTCCGGAGCCTTGTCAATCGCTTTGACAAGTACGTTCGTAAGACCCTCCCCGCGAGTGTAGTCTTTCTTTTGAATTACATCCATCACAGCGGTTTTGACTTCTACCTCGATGTCGATATCGTCTTCAGGCTGTTCCTCGAGGTCTGGTTCGGAGAAGGTTTTGGCCCCTTTCGTAGCAAGAGTCGTACCACTATGATTTGGATCTGCCATTGCGACGGGAGGGTTGAACTGTTGCCAAATATAATTATAATTTTTGGAGGTGGGGGGGTGAGGGAAGTCGATCTTTAATACACATTCAACAATGGCCTGGAGCGGACTAGTTTTCCGTGTTGTGGGTTCACAAATATTGCAGGCGTAATAGAATGGAAAGAGGTTCTCAGATCGCAGGTTAAAGGTCGGCGTTCCCGTGTAGAATAAACATTTTGGAAAGAATTTGGTGCAGTATAAGATTTTATATTTGGCCAATGAACTTTGCAATCAAATTCCCGAATACCTATTTAGGAAATATTGCCAAGAAACACGCGCACCCGAAACCTGGGGTACGTCCAAAACTTAACTGTGGTACACCCAATACGGAAAAAGAGGCAATTTCGCCTCTTGCTGTGCTACTAATGGGAACGGACCGTTTGGCCGGTTGCCTAGTTGGACCGCTTTCATAAAACGTCTGCAATCTGGACCGCTATCGCAAAACGTGCGTATTGCTATATATGACCCTGGACCGACTACCATGTATACTCTGCGTATGCCAAGTTCCGGATGACCCGTTGAAGTTCCGGCGTGGTTAAAGAGGACGAGAAATTGAGAACTCGCACATCGAATACTCCTTTCGATCTTGTTAATGAAGTGAATTGCGAAATTTTGGACCTCGCCTATTCCGCGATACATATTCCAACCCTCTCTTCGTAGAAGCAACGATGACCGGTTAATAGAACGGCACTGAAGAATATTTCTCAGTGATAACAAAATGTCGGAATTGTCTCAAGGCCCGTGCCCCTGGAGACGGACGGACGTGTGGCCTTATGGGAGGCCGGTGACTCTCTTTATTGTTCAGGGGTGATGTGGCTGAAGACGAGAAAAAAAACCATGCATAAAGAAATGACTGCTGTAATACGGGGGGGTACAGCTTTGTCATTATTAAATAACCAAATTGTCCCAGTGGCTGTAGACGCTCAAAATCGAGAAACAACCACGTGTAAATAAATAACTACCGAAATGGAGGGGACGATTATCAGCCTCAAATTTTTTATTGGGGGACTCTTCATAGCGCCGGTTTTTTTTTTTTTTTTTTTAAAAAAAAAAAAAAATGAATAATACGAATATTTTATGTGATTTACAATAATATTACCGATGTTTGAGAGCTATGAGGAAAAAGAGGGGAGGGGGCGAAGGCCGAAGATGAAAACACCAATTGTCCGATATCTCTTATTAAGGAATCATTATCCCAGCTGGTAGTGGTAATGCGCGTAAAAGTGGTTAATAGTAAGACCAAGTTTATTGGAAGTGGACAATTCGAATGGTCGGGGATAATACGTGCCTATAACAACACAGTGAGTGATGGTGACTGAGCAACCGATAGTGAAGTCGCTTTCAGGAAGAAGATCAGGAGATATGAACGTTAATGCTAAGTGTTGTCACCGCTATGATCAGATCCTCCCTTTCCATACATTTGATGAAGAATGCAATGTCTCGTATTCAGTGAAAACGCCTCGGGGGGTGACATAACCATTGTTGACCAAGCAACGGTCGAGCGCCATTTGCAGAAATATACACATCGACACGGGATGGGGACGGGTCACCCATCACAGTCGGACAAGTCAAATATATTTTGGACGTCACCGGGATGAACGACCAAATTCGGGTTGAACTGTTATCGGGTTCCACCCAAAGAACGCCATACGGACTTTCGCTATTTTCCCATGCCTGTAATCCTTCCTTTTCATACATTAAACCAAGAATAGAATGTTTTGTATTCAGAGAAAACGCCTATGGGGTAATATAAACTTTGATAACCCAGCAAGGCTGCTCCATTTGCAGCGATATCTCCCAACTTTAGTGCTCCGAGCGGAACGGATCGTCCCAGGATAGGCCACCCATCACAGTCGGACAAGTCAAATAAATAATTTTGGACACTATCCGATGATCAAATTTAATTTGACTTGTCCGACTGTGTTGCGTTTGGCGATTTTTGGGTTGTTCAACCCGACTTAGGTCATCCCGACAACGTTCCCCGAACCCGGTTGCACGTTTTCGGGATGATCTAAGTCAGGTTGAACGTTGTCGGGTTCTACCCACGGTACGCCACACGGACCTTCATATTTTTTTTATTTTTTTTTTCCCACTTTTATATACTGTGAGACGCAAGTCGAATGGTCTATTTTACAATAGATATATGTGATGATATCGGTTTGGTTTATGGCTATTCGACTCGTGTCGCATATGTAGTACAGCCTCCCTTTTCTTACATTAACGAAGATGGAATGTTCCATATTCAGAGAAATCGCCTCGATCAGTCGACAGGAGTTAAGAACAAGACGATACTTGTGTTTGATTGCAAAAACCATGATGACTGAGGCTATATTCTCAGAGTCCGTTTACCGTGGCACTCGACCACATTGGCGTCACATTATCCCCCAATCCATTAACGGGGTGAAACTTGCGAAACGTGGCACAATCCGCTTACCTACCATTACTATGGATTTGATGAGCCACGGTGCCACACGGCATGTGCTGTGGCATTATGCAGGGTATATCGCTGTCGTAGCTCGCTCCAAGCGGCTCCCTAGGAAAACGCCCTCTGGATTCATCTTTAATGCAAGCAAAACTGCCTGCGAAATAATTTACGTAGGGTGTACGCGCCTCGTACACTGTGTACAAATATGTTTGGGCAGACAAAGATACAGCTAAAGGACAAATAATAAATATAACCCATCTCCGTTAAGGAAGGGATGACATCGGTAAAAGCCTGCGTGCGTCACTGGGTTTGTGATGACACCAAATGCAAAACAAGCAATTCCAGTGTCGATCGGCCGCGCGAAAAATCGACAAATGTCGAATTTCCATAGTTAGGCCAGCAATGCAGCTGCAACTTTCGCCAGTCCATTCTTGGCCTTTGTTCATGAGCTTCCAACCACATTTCACTGTAAATCGACAAGAAAGCTATTTTAGGCTGCTTAAATGTTCTAATTCGAGACTGGGTGGCTGGCGATAAAGTCTCTTCTTCATCTTTGCCGACCTAGCAAAGTGTTTCGGAACCGGGTATTTTACAGAACGGAAAATCTAAGTACGATCCTCCATGCGATCCAAATGGTCATTTACTAAACTCATGTGAGAAAGAGACTACCAATGTATCAACGTCCTTTCACCTGTAACATTCGGGTGACACAAGATTCTGACAACACTTTCAGCAACATCTTCAAGTATCGGTGCTCTCAAGATGGCGAGCAATGTGCATTCTGGTGAGCGTACTGGGCAGGGGGGACCCAGTGCCTTTGACTGGCAACATGTGGGGGGGGGTCGGGGTGCTG
>RBNI01004433.1:0-14065 GCA_003990745.1 Jimgerdemannia flammicorona | reverse complement strand
TTGGGATTGGTGGTTCTTGTTGGTTGCTGCTACTGCGGTTCCTTGATCCTTCTTTTATATTCTTCAGGATGCTTGTGCTGTGGTCACAATGACTCACAGTTGGTCATCGTTGCTCATCTCGTATGCCGTATGATCTTCTCGTGCTCCAATCTAGTGGCTTTGCAAGGAAAGGCTGTCTCCTGTACTGATGTCATCATCCTGGGGTCACCGTTACAGTATCTATATATAATAGGACCCTCTAAGTCTTAGTGAGCTTCTTAGTAAGTAGTTCTGGTAGGTGACTATTTCTTATATAGAATTAGAATAGAAGGAGAGATAGCTATTATAAATAGATAGAAGAGTGATTACAGTAGACCAGTCAGATATCAGACTAATAGTTATCAAGACTGAGATAGATACTATATTAGTAGAGCTTTATAATTAATATAGAGTAATTAGGTAGTAGGTATTACTCTCAACTATTCTCAGTATACTATAATATTACTTAGAGATTGTTGGGGGGCCCAAAACTACCCAGGTTAGAAATTTTAGCTGATACTCAACTAGAACTGGGAACTGATATAGCAATATAATTAAGGTCTATAGGCTTAAGTAGTGGGATATTGGAGATTTTCTCTCATCTTATATATAAGTTCTCTACTTATCTCATTGGAAAGAACTAGATCCTACTTACTATTCTGTATTTTTTAGAGAGTTTTTTCTTTATCTATTACTCTATTTTAGATAGTAGAGACTATTCTATTTAGCTCAGATACATATAGTCTTATATACATATGTTAGAGTTTTGAGTATATATCTTCAGTTGTTAGTATATGGTCACTTTTCTCTTAATAGTAGAAATAATATGATATATAGAATGAGTAATACTCTACTATATCTAGTATAGTTAAGCTACCAGACAATAACTAATCTAGATTAATAGAAGTATAGTACTTAGAAGATGATGGGGGAGGGTTTTGACCTATATAGTCTAGATTCTCTTCTAATAAAAATCTATGAGACTTTGAGTCTATTAAAAAAAACTCACAATTATATAGATTATATAGATGTATAAAGTATAGATCTCATAACTTTATAAAATAACTTATAGAAAAAAAATTTCTAACTTAGCTATCAAATAGCTAGCAAATATATATAAATATCTCTAGTATCTAGAGTAAATAAATCTCAGATTGAAATAGTTCAAAGTAAAGAGATAAGAGAACTAGTAAGCCTATAGACAGATATGTATACTTTGAACTCATCCACCCCTATACTAGAGAACTCTGAGGAGTCAAAGAAGACCAAGTATTCAAGATAAAGAAATTTACTATACTTCTATAATTATATATCCACTATATTACACTATATTAATATTAAGGTCTCCCTTAAAGATTCAGCTGAGATTCTAATATTATACTTGGAAATTAAAGTACTCATTTCACAAAATTTCCTAAAGTTTGAAGAGTAAGCAGTCAATCTGTTTCATATTAGAAATAAAATATTTAATTTATAGTAATTCAAAATATTAGATATTTGTATTACTTTTTCACTATAGCTCATTTACTATAAGTATATCTAGCTAAACAGGAGTTTAGGCAAAGTAACTATTATATAAGCTACATAATGTCAAAATACTGACAACCAATATCAAAATACTAAAATACTATAATATTATAGCAAATTTAATAATAATAGATAGATAAACAACTTTACTATCTTTTAATTTTAAGTATTATTTATCTGCAACATCAATATACCCACAGGTTAAAAGATATCATTTTTCTAAAACTATTCTTTTTCTGAAATTATCTTCATTTGGAGATCAACATCAACTTAAAGGTCAACTTAGACTTAAAGGTCAACTTAGATTTGAAGACCAACTTGAAGGTCAACTTAGAGATCCATACTATCTATAGAATTACTATAAGCTCATTTATCATATACTTATTTATTATAAACTCATTCACTATAAACTTATTCACTATATATCTATTTATCACAAACTTGATTGCTATATATCTATTTACTACAAACTCATTTATCAACTTATTCATTACAAACTCATTTACCACAAACTCATTTACTATAAGTTCATAAAATCTTTACAGCTCCTTTAATATATAAAGCACTAATTTAAAATTAATATCATTATATCTCACTATCATTACTAACTGCAGATTATATTTTACTAACTATAAATTATTAAATATATAAATATATAAATTATAATAACAGATACTCATAGCTTCATTATCTAATGTTAAAATCTCTATACTTATAGTGCAATTAACAAGAACACAAATACTAACTGTCTACTAAATATTATAAAAAAAAATTAATCAATCAAAGAATTTTCACTTTTATATCCTAAAGATAAAATTTTAATAATAGAAGAAAAATACTTGGCTATTTAGATATATTATAAACTTCTTGTAGAAATTGCTATAGAGATAATATCTATCAAATGTACTCTTTAATATATATATATGTATATATACTAAACTTTCTAAAAAACTATAGAGAATATTCAACTTAAATAATAATTAAATTAAGACTTTATAATAATTCAATCTGGATATTAAAGAGTAGATTAAAAATTATACTAAACTCATTACTAAATATCTGATATTCAAATAATTACTATAAATCTTAACTGTAAAGGAGAATCTATCACTATATAAAAGGTTTTAAAAGAGATGAATTCAGAGAGATATCTAAAAGACTATGGCTTTATTTTATATCAGTTATATTTTACAACTTTTAGAATTTTCTTATCAAAGACTATCAATTTTCAAGAAACTAATACAATCAAACAATAGTATAAAAAATATCTTCAGTATCATAAAAAGACTAAAGAGTCTAGTGAAATTGAATTATAGTTAGATAAATCATATTATAACCAATTTTATATTGATAGATAATCATGGTTTCACTCTAGAGATTTTGTATGAAGAGAAAAATAAGATTACTGCTAAGTGATTATATATTGTAGTAGAGTAGATAGATAGATTGAAGATTTTTTAATCTTTGAAATAAATTCAAATACTAGTGATTATTATAATAATATAAATGCTAAAATATTTGAAAAATATTTTAAAATATTATACAATCAAATTCTACTCAAGTACTCATAAGAAAGAGAGAAAAAAGGTATATTTATTTATATAGATAATTCAGCTTATTATAAGTAAGTTGAAGGACTTTAAGATGGAATTTCAAAGTTAAAAAAGCAAGAGCTAATTAACTGGATAAAGAAATTTGAACCTGAGCTAACAGATAAAAATACCTTTAATGAAAAGACAAAACAAGATATTTATTCTATTTATCAACAAGAATCTTAGAAATTTAAAAGTTTTCAATAATAAATTTGAAGTTTATTAGCTTCCATTATATTATCTAATGCTTAATCTAATTAAAGAAGTATAGAGAATTACTAAAGAATATGTTACAGATATTAATAATAGAAGGACTTTCAAAAAATTAAAAACTATATTAAAAAAGACTTTATAAAAGTTACTTCAGAAGTTTAGAATAATCTTATTAAAAGAATTTATAAAAATAAAGAAGATTTAGTTATAAAATATAATATTCTTACAGAAAAAGAAGCTAAAGTCAATCCTTTAATTATTGATTTAGATTCAAAATTAGAAGATGATTTTGATAGTAATAATAGTTATTTAAATAATTCAACTTTTGAAGACTTAATTAGTGATAAAGATATTACTAGTGAATTAGTTTATAAATTTGATTGTTTGTAAATATTTTATATATAATAAATATATTGAATAAATAAAATTGTCTAAAATATAATAATAATATTATTAAAAAATAAATCAAATTATTATTATATTTTAAATATATTATAAATCTCTAATAAAAATTTCCATATCTCTATAAATATATATCCAAATTTAATAAAACTATTTTTTCTGGATTTGCCTGATTAAATACTTTCTGAAAATATAATTTTCATGAGAAAATTGACAAAATGTCCATGAGTTATAGGATTGGCAGTCACACAACATATGACAGTCACCTTGCCTGAACCCCTGTTCAGCTATAACGACATTCCAACAGGGGCAACGCTTAGAGGAACGTAGCTATAAAAGCTTGCTTTGGTGAGGGTCATTCCGCCTTTTAAAACGTTAACCCTCCTCTACAATCAAATCGGTTCTTACCATTACTGCCAAATGGACGAACTGCAACAGGCGAGACCGATATTCAATCTAATCGACAGGTCTGCGCTGCCTTGACGGCTGGTCATTGGCGTAAGTTCAAAGAACAGCCGCTTTGCCTTTCGGCCGCGAACATGGGTTGTCATCGTACTTCTCACCTACTCTACAGGAATATAAAGAGCTCACTGCCGTAATCGCCACCTTGACCAAACATCTCGCGGAGGATAGGGCCAAGCATCGTGACACAATCCAGGAGCTCGAGGCCGATATCGAGGCCGATATCGAGGCGCGTAATACATCAAGGTGATGGAAGCTGAGATCAAGGCCAAGAAGGAACTTGGAGACGTATTCCAGCTGGCGGCTTGAAACAATCTCGGCTCAGTACGAATGAACTTGGTGAAATTATTTATCCGTTGATACGAGTAATCACCAAGACTACATCCAATAGCACATGCCATGGATCAGTCCATCTCTTGACGTAAAAAAGGGGATAAACTAAACCTTATCACGGCAACTGCAACTGTTTTCATCTCTGGAGGGAACATTGGTTTCCTTCACTTTAGATTCTGTCAACACATTTCGAGGAGGGCAGCAGATCAGTCACACGTGTCACGACCCCCCATGAGCCATGAAAGCGTGGGTGGCGTTTAACCATGGTCGCGAGAGAATGTGCTAGCAGCCAAAATGGCCAGTCACGCCGGCGAGCCGCAAGGGGAATGACCAGAGGAGGGCTGAGGGTGTGATGTGTTGCTGATTTGGATCTGAGGCAGGGCGAGCGCTGACCAATCAACCACGCGCCGTCCCCCTCAGCTTGGACCCCACGGCTTTATTAGGTCGAGACTCCCTCACCACCCGACACCTCTTGCTCCTATTTCTCCTCCCACACCTACTCAACCCTCTCAACCAACCCCCCCCTCTCTCTCAACCCCTACCCCTAGCTCTAATGGATAAGTTCAAGATCGTAAGTGTCTTTTACCTTTAGGGATCGGACAGGATGCGTATGACGCGCTGCTCTGATCAGCAGTCGTCAGTTGATCTCGTGACGTTTACGGATGAAAACCAGATGGCCTTGCACCTAGAGCAACCGTAATCCCATCTGGTTTTCTTGATTGTGTTTCTATTCTCTCGACATCTGTTCTGTCATTCACCCTTACTCTCCCATCTTCCTACAAATCCCACTTCGTTCTCCAGAAACTCGAATCGCTACGCAACGAGGCTGACGCCGCGGTAGCCCGCGCAGAGACTTCCGAGGCCAAGGTCAAGCAGCTCGAGGCTGAACATATCTCCAAGGATCACGATATTCAGTCGCTCACCATCCGTGTCAAGAACCTTGAGGAGCAGCTCGACAAGGCAGAAACCAGCCTGACCGATACCACGAAGAAGTATGAGTCTAGACGACTAAATCTCACCGATGATGTCACAGGGTTCAGCTGATTTCAATAGCGGGACGGCGTCATACAATGATGAAAATGCAGTCAGCGACATGTGTAAGGCAGGCATCCATGCACCGCAACCGCAGAAAGAAACGGAAAGCACTATTCCTCAGGTAATTTGTTTTGTAGACACTCTTTCCAAATTCAACCACTCTTTTATCAAGTTAATCATTCTCAATTATAATACTATATAATTTTGATAAAGTTGATGAGTATTCTCAAATATGTGTAATAATACTTATTTCTACTCCTCTCATATTTTTGGATAACTCAGGTAATATGGTATTACTTAGGGACTTGATACATATATGTATCAAGAAGCCTTTCAATTGTTTTTTTTGGCTTAGATATAATGGATCTAGTTTCTTTAAGAGGAAGTGGTTAAATCTGAAAGTTCTAATTAGCCTAAAGTAGCTCGAAGAGATACTTAAAGGTTCAAGTATTCTCAAAGGATTTCTAGGAGAAAATATTCTGAGCTTTATTCAGGTAGAGAATAAGGATATTTATATATAATCTGAAAGAAAGATCCAGAAGAATCTTGGAAAGAAAGAGAAATACCAAGAAATAGATTCTCAGCAAAGCTAACTAATACTATTCTACAATGTTCTGAAAGGTTCCATGACCAGCTAAGACAAGATATTTGGCACCAAGGAAAGACAAGAATGTTCTAGTGATGTCTGGGTACTGAGAGAAGGTTTCTAAGCAAGTAGAAGGTGGCAGAACATACATAGTAGAATATTCAAGAAATAATAAGAAAAGACTAACTAAAAGACATAAAAATGTACTAAGACTAAATATGACTGTAAAATTGTTACATCCCTCTCTCCTTAAGAACCAATATCCTCATTAAGTTCTTAGGTAACACAAGACTAGATAACTTAACTAAAATTTCTAAACTTATATTGGTATATTGGTAGAGATTACCCATCCTCATATAGAGCAGAGGGCCTATTACTAGACTAATCAACTGAGAGGGGTTTGAACCCAGCTAGTAGCTTCATTTTGGTGAACTTCTTATTTATTAAATATTCTGCTAGTTCCAGGATCTTAAAGTAAACTTCTGATGCATAAGGTACTAGTTATTGCCATAGATCATTGACAATCTAAGAAAGTCACTATAGAGATTAGACAATGCATTTTGTCTCAAAGTCTTAAACTAGATCTTGAGAGTTCTTGAAATTGACCAGTGGTTTCTAGATAGTATTATATTCAGAGTAACTCATCTACTTGACTAGGTATTCAGGATGGTAGTAGTGAATTCATTTGTTAAGGATTTTTTCAGCTTTGTACTTGATATGGTCTTCAATAATCACAGGGGTAGAAGGCTTAAGAATTCAACCAAGATAGGGCAGTGACTGATTCCAGGTCTTGAGGTGTGATATATAAAAGACTGAGTATACTCTCATAGTTTTAGATTGCTTGAGACAGTAGGAGGATACAGAGACTTGTTCAGTAATCTCAAAAGATCCAATATACTTAGGTTGAAACTTATTCAAAGAGCAGTTGACTTGAGATTATATCTTGAGATTCTCAGTAGATAGTAGGACTTAATCTCTAATAGTATAAGTGACATTATAGTGTTTCTTATCAGTATACTTGGCTTAATACTGTTGAGCCTTCTGAAGATTCATGATAGCAATCTTAAGTAGTTTATTCATTTTGTCTATAAGGTTCTTAGGAGTTGGAACTTGTATTTGACTACTTTTCTTGAAAGGGAATAGACTTGCAGGGGTCTCAGAATCTTGACTATAGAGTAACCAGAAAGGGAAAAGACCAGTAGATGATTAGATGGTATTGTTGTATATAAACTCTATATAAGTCAGATAGTGGTTTTAATTATCTTACTCATAAGAAACATAGTTTCTAAGTATTTGTTCTAGAGTTCTGTCATATGCTCAGTTTGTCTATCAGTTTGTAGATAAAAGGCAGTAGATATTACTAATTGAATTCCCAGAGTCTTAAAGAGAGTTTGTCAGAAGTGACTGATGAACTTCGAGTCACAATTACTGCCAATTACTCATGGTAGGTCATAGTGATGGAAGATGGACTTGAAGAAGATTCTCGCAATCTTAGATATAGTAGTATTGGTAGTAGTTGGTTCAGCAACTATAGTTTTAATTAGGCAGTCAATGAATATGATGATAGTATCAGCACCAGATTGAGTTTATAGTAGTTGAGTTATAAAGTCCATGATAACTTACTCAAATTTCTTAGTGAGAATTGGTAGTAGTTGTAGTAAACTGGCTAGTGCTTGGTTGGTAGACTTGTTGCACTAATATAGATCATAGCTGATAATATAGTTCTTAATTTTCTTAACCATACTTGACCAATAGTAGCAGTGTTGGATATTTTTGATAGTCTTTTCAATTCCCAGGTGACTGGTAAAAGAGGGGTCATGGTGTTCTTATAAAACCTTATAATATAGATTTATGTTTTCAGGTAGATAGACTTGATCTTGATAATAGATCAGATTATTCTTGACAATATATGTATCCTTGAGCTCATTCGAGAAAACTCTAATAACAACTATATCTTCTTTATAAGCTTGCCTAATTTAGTCTAAGAATTCTGATGCTAAGATAACCTGTATGATTATAATGAGGTCTGGACATCTTGATAAGGCATGTACTATAAGTATCTTGTCAGACTTATAGATAATCATTGAGTTGAAGATTTGAAGCTTGAGGCTCTACTTAGCTTGTAGATATAACAGGGTAGGTTGGATGTTAATATACTTGAGAGATTAATGATCAGTAATGATATCAAACTCAATACCTTCTAGATAGCATCACTAATAGTCTAGTGTATATATTATTGCCAGTAGTTCCTTCTTGTGAGTGGCTAGCTTTTGTTTAGCTGGGGTCAACTTGTGGGACTTAAAAGTAATAAGACAATGTTCTTTACCATTATCTTATAACAGGACTACTCTAATGGCAAAATTTGATATATTAGTAGTGACTGTGAATTTTAGACCTTAATCTGCATTATACAAGACTAGAGCATAGGTCAGGCAGTTCTTGAGTTCTTGAAAGGCTTGTTGACAAAAGATGTCTCAGATATAGGGTACATAGTGGTCTGAGTGTAGGGTCTTCATGAGGTTAGTCAGTGGCTCAGAAATACCAGAGAAGTTTCTGATAAAGTGGCAGTAGTAGCTAGCTAGACCAAGGAAGGATTAGAGTTCTGTGAGATTTGACAGAATGGGCTATTCTTTAATTGCTTCTATCTTATATGGGTCTACTTGAATTTCTTATATAGAGATAATATAGCCAAGGTATTCAACTTATTCCTAGAAGAATTCACACTTCTTGAGCTTAGTATAAAGCTTGTGTTTTTGCAAGATCTCCAGAACTATTTGAATGTGTTTGAGGTGTTCTTCTTTAGTTGCACTAAAGATCAGGATATCATCAAGATATACCAACAGGAAAATAAATAGTTGATCCTTGAATAACTTATTCATCAGAGTCTGGAATATGGTAGGTACATTAGTGAGATCAAATACTAAGACCAGGAATTCATAGAGTCCAAAGGGAGTTATGAATACAGTCTTGGGAATGTCTTCTGGCTTGATTTGAATCTGGTGATATCCTGACATAAGGTCTAACTTGGTGAAGTACTTGGTATTCTTAAGAGCATCAAAGATTTGATCAATCAAGAGTAGCAGATAGTGGTTCTTAACAGTGAGTTTGTTGAGTATATGGTAGTCTATACATATTTGTAGAGTACTATCCTTCTTCTTGATATATAAGACTAGTGAGCCATAAGGAGATTTGCTTGACTGAATGGCTTCTCATGTAAGTAGTTCTTCTAGTTCTTTCTTAACTACTTCAATTTTGAGTGGTGATATGTGGTATATGTGTTTCTTGGATAGTACAGCTCCTGAGGTCAGTTCAATTTTAAGATCAACTTCTTGTGTAGGTGGTAGACCAGGTAGCTTGTCTGGAAAGACATCCTTGAATTCTTCTAACAGTAACTTAATGCTTTCATTGACTGATAGTCTCTTGTCTTGTTTCTTGGAATAGACTATTATAATAAAGGTATATATTGCCTTCTTGAGTACTTTCTTGTACTATATAGCTGACAGTATTGCAATCTGGGTCTTGCTTGTGGTCTTGTCTGTCTTGATAGTAATATTGGCTCCATCTTAAAGTAGAGTGACTTCATTCTTACACCAATTGATGTCTGGGTTATATTTAATAAGCTAGGGTTTTTTTAAGATCAGGTCATGATCTCCTAATAGAGCAACCTCAAAGTCTACTTATTTCCAATATTTCTGGATCTTGATGGATAGTTTGGTAGCAATTGACTCAATAGGGTACAGAGTACTATCTGCAGTAACTATACTATTATTCTTGAGTATAGGCTTGGTAAGGATCTTGAGGCTTTTGATAAGATTCTAATTGATGAAGTTCTCTGTAACTCCACTGTCTATAAGTACTTGAACTTCTTTTTCTTTGACTAGGCCTTTGAAAATGAATATAGCTTGAGTTTGATTTTCACTAAGACTTACTGCTTGATCAGTACTGCTAAAATCTTTTTGATCTTATTTGGTCTCAGAGAGTTCTTGGACTTCTATAATCTTGAGTTGACTGGTTTTTTCTAGGATCATTTGTATGACTTGGTCTCCTTCCTTGACTGTGTAGTCTTGATCCTTCTGATTGATAAGTAGAACTTGAACTTGTTCTTGAAAGTCTGAGTCAATGACACCAGTACTTATATATAAATGATATTTGACACTAAGTTCTGATCATGATACAATTCTGGTATAATGTCCTTCAGGACATTGAACTACAATTCCAGTAGGTACCAGAGTTTGGTCCTTGACTGGAATAGTGACTTGTTTGACAGAGTATAGATCAAGACCAATGGCTCCTTCTGTTTGATATTGAGGAGTCTGAGTCCTTAGATAAAGCTTCTTGATCTTGAGCTCAGGTTGACTGATTGTGGGGTTGGCAGATATATCTTTGGACAATACAGTAACTGGTCTTGAGGGTTCACTAGTCTTCTTAAGATATTTGGTTATAATGTATCCTATTTGGTAACAGAAGAAACAGATTTCAGATTTCTTCAGACAGTCCTTTTCTTCAGAGGTAAGCTTGGTGTTCTTTTTGTTTATAGTATCTAAGTCTATTGGTACTAGGCTAACTATCCTTGGTTGGTTCTTATGGTAGTTCTCAAAGTGGTTCTTCTTATAGTGTTCTGGTTTAAAGTGGTTATCAAAGGTAATGATATCAAATCTATCAGTAATTCTTATAGCTTCATTAAGATTTTTGAGCTCTTCTAGCTTGATCTTAACTTATAAGTGCACAATCTCCAAGCCACCAAAATCACATGGCATCCTTAGAACTAATTTGGAAACCACATGTGAGACTACAAAACAAGAGATCATCTGATTACACGAAATATGCCAGCAAGCACGAGAACTCACCACCAAGATACAAGAATACTAGAAGAAGTACTACAACTATAAGACTGACTCTGAACCACTATAACTAGTTTAGTGTACTGTACTATTACAAAAGAAAACTAAAAGTACCAAACTCAAATTGAGATAAGAAGAACCCTATCTCATCTACCCAAAGGTTCACGAACTGCACTTATCAACTCAAGACTAAGATACACTGCAACTATACAAGATCTCATTACTTAGCAGAAGCAAAATACATTTGAACAACTCCGTTTGCTCTATCTGTGTCACCTCTGTTGGAGAGTGACAGATGCTTCATCTGAACTCAAGAAAGCTGACAAACGTCAAAACCAATCTCAAGCCATCCACGTGACAGATATTACTACTAGAAATTGCCTCGGATTATAGAAAATATCATTTCCGAGAGGTTCAAACCCCCAGCCGCGATATTGGGAGCTCTCACCCTAGACAAGAATGGCCAGTCCTTGCAAATGCACCAGTAGACCAAAAAAAAAGAGAACTAAGACCTGTTATCCTTGTACAATCACTGCCACCAAGGATAGCCTTAATCTTGCAAGAGATAGAAGTGACGACACCTTGAAACTGATGATGTTAGAAGTCAGAAAACTGCTCAGACTTTATCAGTGATGATGTCATCAATAGTGATATCATCAAAGACTAACCAGACAGTACCTAAATCTATAAATAGCTTAGCAGTCATAGTATAGTTAGATTAGCTTGTACGATGTGACTGTGAACTGACTCAGCAGTCAGACGATCTCTTGACATATCAGATCACCCTTGTACTATGTGACTGCATTCTGACTCAGCAAAGCACTTAGTGCTACATCCATATCTAGTATAGTCCAGATAGCCCCTCACTAGTATAAATACCCCCTCTCCCAGACCTCAGAATCTCAGACTCAAACACACAAGAACATTTCTAAATACTTTCCCACAATATCCCTTTATACAACTACTCCTAGTATAGCAATATCATGAATAGCAAATAAACCTATTTAATAACCCACAAACCACTCTTAAGTAAATCTGCTCCCCATTAGGTCCTACTCCTATCCCTGTCACAAAATTTCCTAATTTGGTATTGTCTGCAGTGATACGCCAATTCAACTAAGCTGGTCTTAGTTTTTTGAACTTCCTGAAATACAGAAAATCCTGAACATCTAGAACTAGTCCAAAAAAGGACTTTGGTTGAGACATCAACTCAATCTTGAAATCAATAAGCATAGAGAATATACTCCATATGAAATTGATCTTGACCATAAGAAAACGGTCTTCCAGAATATCCAGAACTTCCAGAAAACCCTTCCAGAACTATGTAATGGTTACCCTAAAAAGCAACCCTCTTACATAACTCATGTGTTTCCCTTCAGGCCTTAGACATAGCAGTATATCTTTTATTCTCAGATATCGCTAGTAGCTTGAGTAGAATTGATAAGAATTGTATATTGTAGCTTTGTACAGACTTGAGTTGCTTGATGTTTACTAGCTTGTCTCTGGCTAATTTGGTAGTATTAGCAGGCTTGAACTACTTGTGAAGGGCTCTTTTAAAGGCTTCCTAGTCTCTGATTTATATATATGAGTATACAGAGGTAACTATGATATGATTATACTACTAGATGGCTACATTTTCTCAGAGAAGTATAGTGGTAAATTAGACTTATATATCATCTTCCATTCTTGTGAGCTTGAAGTATTGGTTCAACTGGAAGGTCCATGCATCTGTAGATAGTCCTTCTCAATGACTATCAAAAGTATTTAGCTTGAGTGGCTTAAAACTGACTAGTGTTATGGTAAGATATAATATATCCATAGTTTGTATTTTCTGCTATTCTAGTTATACTTAAAGTTCTTGAATTTGGTGGGCTATAGCATTGATCATATCCTCTGCTAAGTTGCTATCCTCTTACTTTTTTTGTAGCAGAGAGGTCTGGCTGGTAGGCTGACTCTTCACAACTCATTTCAGATTTATATGACTAGTTGTGACTGGTTTCCTAATTCATATGAGGTTTCTTAATAAGGCAAGATATAATGATACTGCTACTATCAAGTATAACAGTTCTAGTTTCTTTAAGAGGAAATAGCTAAATCTGGAAGTTCTAATTGGTCTAAAGTAGCTCAAAGAGATACTTAAAGATTTAAGTATTCTTAAAGAATTTCTAAGAGAAAATATTCTGAGCTTTATTTATATAGAGAATAAGAATATTTATATATAATTTAAAAGAAAGATCTAGAAGAATCTTAGAAAGAAAAAGAAATACCAAGAAATAGATTCTTGGCAAAGCTGACTAATACTATTCTACAATATTCTAAAAGGTTTCATAACTAGCTAAGACAAGATACTTGGTGCCAAGGAAAGACAAGAATGTTCTAGTAGCATCTGGACATTGAGAGAAGATTTCTTAAATAAGTAGAAGATGGCAGAACATAGTAGAATGTTCAAGAAATAATAAAAAAAGACTAATTAAAAGATGCAAAAATATACTAAGACTAAATATGACTATGAAATTGTTACATTAAATATATATACTAAGATTTAAAAAAGTGTAGTTTCTTTATAGTAGAATAAAGATATTGTCCTTTTTTAGTAATTGTAGTTATAAGAGACTTGTTCTTACTATATATAGACTAAATCTCTTATAATTCAGATTTAAAGAGATTTTCTTTTTAAATTTATATATTAGTTTTCAGTTTGACAGAAGTTAGCTAGACTTCTGAAGTTAATACTTAAATTAAATTAAATTAAATTAAATTTACTCTCAATTCAATTTAATTTATTTGAAAATACTATTCTAGAGTTTAGTTAGAAATACTAAAGTAACTTAGATATCATTACTAAGAACTCAGAAAAATATATATAAAGAGAGAACTTCTTATATTTTGTACTTACTAAGAACTGGTTTATTTTGAATATAATTACTAGAGTATTTATATATATATTAGCTAAGTAATAGTTTGTAGATTTTGGCTAAGTATATATAACTAAATTAGTATATAATTATACTACTTATTTTGTATAAATAAGAATAGTAGAGATTATATCTAATAAA
>RBNI01004432.1:0-14066 GCA_003990745.1 Jimgerdemannia flammicorona | reverse complement strand
GTTCTCCCCCCCCCCTTGCCGTCCCCACAAAATAATAATAATATAACCCAGTCATCAAACAACGCATGCAAGTCCACGGCTCCGTCTACCGCAACGTCTTTGAGTGCGCGCGCCGGGTCTATGCGACGGAGGGTCTGATCGCTTTTTACATCTCGTACCCGACGACACTGGCGATGACGATCCCGTTCCAGTCGATCCAGTTTGCGTCATACGAGTACTTCCGCAAGGTGCTCAACCCGCGGGGCGATTACGACCCCAAAACTCACGTGCTGGCCGGCGCCGCCGCCGGGGCCATTGCGGCAGCAGCCACAACCCCATTGGACGTGATCAAGACGCTGCTGCAGACGCGCGGGGTTTCTCCAGACACCCGGATACGACAGTGCTCCGGCCTGTGGGGGGCGAGTAAGATCATTTACGAGCGCCATAGCGTCGCGGGCATGTTCCGCGGCGTCAAGCCGAGGGTTCTGTCCAATATGCCTGCCACCGCCATTTCGTGGTCGGTGTATGAGTATTTCAAGTCGTTCATGAACTCGAGAGACGAAGCGAATGTCGAGATGTTGTAGCACTAGGCGGGAAAGGTGCTGCCCGTGTGTGAAATGAAGAAGTGGTTTTTACTGTTGGGCGATGGACAATGCATTAGAACAGACAATTTTTTTGGGGGGGACCGCGAAGTTGGGGGAAGGGGGAGGGTCGTGTGGCCAGTCTAGGATTGGGTGTGTGGAATTCACCATCTTATTGTAATATACTATATAGGTATGCTGTTAGTTTTCTCTTGTATTGTATTGGTAAAAGTATCATTCTTTTGGTAGTCGGACAGGTTCCCTACTTTGAAGGCGGGGCCAGTGAGTTTCCTGGGGAGATCAGTGGGGGAGTGCCAAAAGAAAAGGAGGCACGTTTTATTATTATACATGGACCATTTCTATTCTATGATTTGCGTTGATGTGATTGTTCACGATAGTTATATATAGGCATGAGAGGTAAGATGTAATATAAAGGCGCAACATGAAAGCGATATTCTGATATTCAATAAATTGCAAACGCATTCGGTTTCTTATGACTCTAAGCCCACCTCATATTATGTGTATCTGTTATCAAGAACTCCATCACCATGTCCCCAATCAATCAACAACCGTTTTGATCATCCCCTTGCGATGGTAATACGTTGGCGCTCTCATGTATGGCTCCAACTTCAACCTTTCCCTTCTCAATTTCCTCGCCAGTTCCTTCCGCTCCGTCATCATCTCCGCGCTCGTCCCAGTCTCGTTCACCCATCGCCGCACTGCGGCCTCGTACGCCATCTCCACCGCGCGGCGTGATTCCATCCGAGCCTCCTTTTCCGCCTCGTTACCCGGTCCGGCCAGCAAACCTTCGCCGGGACCCGGCGGGACGTAAATGTACTTGACCGAGTCGGTACCGCCAAGGTAGGTGGGGAGGCGGGAAGGCACGATGTACTCGAAAAGATCCTCTTTAGTTTTGGTGAAGTGGATCTTGGAGGCGACGACGGGATCGAGGAGGGGGGAGATCAATTTCCAGACAGCTATAATTATGAAGGAGGGGGAGTAAGGGAGCATGAGATAACAAAATAATGCGTGCAAGCAATTAAAATGTATTTCGTGTTCCCTTTGCGCACTTGGGGAAAAAACCCCCATTTACTCACTGGAAAAAATCCAGGGGGAATGATGCACAAGGCACACGCCCAAACTCTCTGGGTAATAGGCCTCGAAGCAAGATATCAGGAACTTGACGTACTCCATATCTACGCAAGCAAGCGAAAAGTCAGTCATGTTGAAGACAATGCAGGCCGTCTCGATGGGCTGGTCAACGAATAGACGCGCCGTCTCCATGGTGTAGACGGTGAACTTTTTGAGTGTCTCGAGCGACTGGTCTTCTTTGTGGTGGAGGCTGACATTGATAAAACTGTGACAAAAAGTGACAAGAGGGAAGAAATCGAAAGGAGCCATTCATTAATGACCACCACCATAACAATTGTTCTCACGTTCCCGACTCTACCACACGGAAATGTGACACATACCAAATGGGTCGTCCCCCCTTGTCTGGTCCACCCAAATAGCTCTTTCCCGATTCCAATTGCTTCAAAAACGCGGCTCCCTGGCCCGGATCCTCCTTCTCCAACAGTTCCGCTATGCCAACCTCGCCTAGCGCCACCAACTCATCCACACGCTCGTCGATCCTCCATTTAAGCGTAGCGCAGCACATGTGGAACGCCTTCTGGACGTCCCACTTGCGTGCGCGCAGGAAACGCAACAGGATGCCATCGGCATTGTCCGTCCCCACAATGTTCCAGAATGTTTCGTGGAGCTGAGCGCCGGAGAAGTGTGCCACGATTTCATTGAGAGGGTTGGTGGTCGGCGTGGTGCTCGAGGAGATATCGTTCTCCTCGCCCGAGTCCTCGGGCGAGGCTGGGTTGGGCGGTGAGAGGGTAGAGGTGCTCTGGTTTCGCTTTGGTCGCACCTTGTAGAGCATGGAACCGAGGATGGGCTTGTTTTCTTTCTTAGGGGGAGAGGATGTGGAAGACGTTGGGGAGAGAGTACGGGGGCCGCCAAGGTGTGGGGAGAGGGTTGATATGGGTTCCGGCCCGCCGACGGTCTGTTCGAAGAGGTCCAGCATCAAGACCCAGAGCTCCTTCAGGTGTGCCACCTGCTGATCTGTGAGGTTGCCACATTGGCCTGGTTGTGGTTCGGAGGCGGTCATTGCGAGTGAATTTGGGGAAGGTAGACGAGAAAAAGGACTTAAGTATATAATTACTACGTGTCCGAACTTATGTAACCTCCCCATGTGCTATAGACGCATCCGGCTAGGCGAACTTTACGAAACTAATTTATCAGATTCCAGAGACGGTTTATATCAACTCCCGAACGAAAAAACCCCATTCGACTGATTGGCGGTGCTGAGAACACAGTGCCATGACCCTGAAGCTGTCACCCGAATGTCAAAAAAACATTCCCTCGGTCGGCCGAAAAACGGATTGCCTGCAAAACTTTGCGACCTCGCGGCGAACCGGGGAAGCAAATCGATACAGTTGCCTGCTGAAAAGCTACAAAGCCCGAAGAATACGTACTCCGTGTTTTCAGTTTTCGGTTCGTTGCAAAGCCCACATTATAAAAAAAAAAAAAAAAGTCGTCAGGATGCTATGACATACGAAAATCGACATTCATAGAAGAGAAATCTACACCCCTCAGCTGCAGCTTTCAGATATCTTTGCCATTCGAATTCGTATTCATTCTGGCATCCAGTTTCCCACTTCAGCACCTTTTTTTTTTTTTTTTTTTTTTTTTTTTTTTTTTTTTTGTGTACAACTGTGACGCATACATGTTTCTTAAACATTCACAACTGGAGTATCCTGCGGTTTGACAGACGTCTGGCAGGTTTTGCACTGGTAGACGTCGTGTTTAGGGTCGGAGGTGGGGTTCCCTTTAATTCGGATTAGTGCTCTCAAACGAATTGAATTGAGGATTTTCATATTGGGGTCAAAATTTAAATTCAAACTTTCAAAATACAATTGCTCAAAAAAAATATGTCCATGGTCTGAGACAGATATTAATAGATAGTATTAACTATTATCAAACTAATGCTAACTAGTATTCTTAAGAATAGCTCTAAAGAATAGCTTTACTCAGCAAAGCTTAGAAGATCTCTTAAGTATAATATTATAAATTATATAGCTACTATTTACTACTACTTACTATTTACTAACTCTATAATATTTTTAAATAGTTTACTTGATTAGTTGTACTCTTTCTTATTATTTCTTAATTATTCTATAATATTTTAATACTTTCTGAATATCTAACACTTTTTCTTAGTACTAAGCTATAGTTAAAATACTTTTATCTTTTTTTAGTATTAAATATCTTATTTTAGCTAGTTATAGAAACTTATAAAATATTATAATCATACTTAGCTTAAACTTTATCTTGGTATTTTTTTCTTTTCTTTTCAGATCTTACTTTTAAAGCTTATAATATATTAAGAGTAATTTTATTTTTTTTTATTTTATTTTTTTTATAGACTTAATACTCTATAAAATTTTATTAGAAGAGAATCTAGACTAGTGCTCTCAAATGAATCAAATTGGGAATTTTTCAATTTGAATTAAATTGAGAGTCTAATTTAAATCCTATTTTTAGAAATATAATAACTTGATGAAAATATGTCCAAATTTAATAATCTTTAGCTTCTTATATTCATCTTATATATATAGAGAAATCTAACAAACTAAAAACTATTAAATTTGGATATATTTATCAAGTTATTATATTTAAAAAAATAGAGTTCAAATTGAATTTCAAATCAAATTAGCCTTTGATTCAATTTGAATTAAATTGAATTAGATCTTTAATTTTTAGAAGTACTAACCTAGACTATATATATAGGCCATAACTCTTATCTAGTACTCTGAACGAGTCAATTTGAATCAAATCTGGATTTGATTCATCACATGACAGTTTGATCCAAATCTCAAATCCGAAGCTATCCGAATCAACTCAGATTAATCTGAATTACCCCATCTGAATCGCCCCATCCGAATCACCCATCTGAACCACTCCAATCCGAATCACTCAATCTGAATCACTCAATCTAAATCACTCAATCTGAATCACTCAATCCAAATCACTCAATCCGAATCCTCCAATTCAAATCCTCCAATTTGAATCCTCCAATTTGAATCCTCCAATCCGAATCTGAATCCGAATCCTTCAATCGAATCCTCTAATCCAAATCCTCCACATGACTCATATGCCGAATATGTCCACAACACAATACACACACAATATACACATATGCACACACAAACACGCAAACACACATGTCAACAGATTAGTCTTCAACAGTTCACAGTACTGATGATGCTTCAAGTCAAACATCTCTGATAGCTCCACACTTTCCATGCAATCCTCGCTCCGAAATCTGACAACATTATACTAAGATAGGAGATGATATTGTTTGTAATTATTACAGGTAAAAAATTAAGATGCACCTATTGACTTGTTTGATACACACATGATATTGTTTCATCCACTCCCATAAACTGCACCAGCCAGAAGTTTAAAATGCTTGGTGGTACAACCTCGAACATGAATCAACATATAAAAGACAAACACTCTGACAAAATCAAAAAGAACATGGAGACAAATAAAATCGACATCCAAGCTGTAGTAGGTACGTTTATCCAATTGCCCAACTATTTCTGTACCAACAATGCCGTTTAATCAAAAATATTTAGCCATACTCTTTGGCAGAATTTTGAAATCAGCTCATTCACTGAATTGTGTGCACAGACCAGCCATTCACAACCATTGAGAGTGATCAATTGCATAGCATCTTTGGCCTTCTCAAGCATGATTTATATTTGCTAAGTGCCGATACTATTTGCAAAGATGTCCTGGAGGTCTATAGGAAGGAGCACGACAATCTCCACCAGACACTTCAGATAAAATAAGGGCAGCACCATGACCTTTGCAAGCTGAATTATATAAAAGAGCTCACCAAATTAACCTTACATTCAATAAGCAGAATTTGGCAGGCAAAATTTCATTTACAATCGACACATAGATATCCCCCAATACAATTTCGTTTCTAGGTATTACCAGTCATTGGATTGACCTCGATTGGCAGCTTAAATCTCTCACCCTTGACTTCGTCAAACTTGCTGGCCCTCATTCTGAAGACAACATCGCAGATGCTTTTATTAGTTGTATCTGGGAGCTTGGAATCACAACCAAGGTAAAAAAAGGGAGGACTTGCTGTCAGGTTGGCATTTTGAAAGAGGTCTTTAAATAAAACAGATTTTGTTAGTTATTTATTTTCACATAATTCGCCAACCAAATATTTCAAGTACAGATTTTGGCCATTACGACGGACAATACTACAAACAACTCAACATTTTTCCAAGTTTTAGCAGCCAGCCTCAAACAGGAAAATATAGCCTTTAGTACAGAAAGCTGCTATATGTAATGCCAGGCCCATATACTGAACCTTGCTATTTAGGACTATCTTATATATGTAGACAAAATATCCGAGAGAGAAGGGGTCCTGAGTATAATTTCCAAGCTGTGCAAACTGGTTGTGTTGGTCCAATCGTCCCCACAATGATGAGATAAATTCGCTGCATAGTGTAGAGCAATTAGTTTAGCCCTGAAAGAGCTTATATTGGACATCTGTATGCATTGGAACTCAATATTTACAATGATCCAGCGCATGCTAGAGTTTGCTGTGGTATGCATCCTTTTTTTCTTCAGTCAGCTGAAGTAACTGTTTCAGATGATGGAAGATTTATTTAAAGGAAAAAAAAAAAAAAAGCCAATAGATTCAATGATAGCTGCTGACAAGAAAATATGGGCCAAGGCTCTAGGTGAAAGCGAGTGGGATGTACTTAGAAATGTTGTCAGAGTTTTGAAAGTAAGTAGTGGTTGCTCTGGCTCTACACTCGTTTTGTCTGCCTCTGCACAATGCAACACCTCATCACATATAACTGCCAGTGTTTCAACGATTGTATAAAGGATATAGTTAAACAAATGACCCTGACAATAAGCTCTGTGATACTAGTATACAACCTTCTGATTGACTGGCTAGAGGACAAGCTCGAGGACAGGCTGGAGGAGGGTTGCAGTGATTTGCAGTTAAGCCTAGATCAGAGAGATGCCATGGAGGTTGCTCTAAGCAAGCTCAGAAAGTACTACTCCCAAACAGATACCACCATATACTCAATCAGTATAAGTATGTCGATATCGGCATGTGGCCGTTGCCCCTTCCAAAATAGAGGAAACTCCACAAAAACTCACTCTTCTTTTCTTCGAACAGTGCTGGACCCATGCTTAAAGCTACAATATCACAAATATCAGGGCTGAGAGCAGCACTTTATTGAGAGAACCAAGCAGGCCATAATTGAAGTATACTGGAAAAACTACACACCACCGCAAGGTTCTGGCCGAAGTTCGGATGAATATACCGAGGGATCCCTCTTATCTCACATTTACTTTAGCAGAAAGAGAAAGAGGGAGCTGTCAGTGGAAGAGCTACTGTCAATAGACAAACTTACCATTTACCTTGCCAGTGACCATATGATCCTGCTGGAGGGTGTGGAGGTGCTCAACTGGTAGAAGGTGGGTTGTTAGGTAGGCATTGTCAGGTGGGTATTGGGCCAATTTAACCCACCAATCTAACTACTGCTCTACCCACTAGGGCATACAGCTGTGTCAAATGGACTTCTCCAGCCTATGTGGTATGGCTTGGGACTACCTGGCAATTCCTGCCTCCAGCGCTCCCGTCGAGTGAGTGTTCTCAGGTAGGATGGACCTCATTGCTCCAAAGAGGTGTGTGCTGAATACTGAGACAATCTGGGCATGTATGTGTCTGAAGTCTTGGTGGGGCTCAGGCCACTAAAATTCAGCGGGTCTATGGACAAGTTGGCCTTGTGGAATATTTAATACCTTTCAAATTAATACCTTTCAAATTAATAAAAAAGGAAAAAAAAACCTGAGGACTCAGTCTGAAGTTTGTGGCCCAAGTGGGGCAGGGTTGGCGGTAGTGGTGGAGGGAGCATGTAATATTTGCGGCCCTCAGCCAGCAGCAAGGGGCAGCCCCAAGCTACCAGTGCCCAGATTGGTGAGCAGGTCGGTGGGTCAGTGGATCGGTGGAGGGAGTATGCAAAATTTGCAGCCCTCCACTGGCAGCAAGAGGCAGCCCCAAGCCGCAAGTGTCCAGGTCAGGGGGGTAGGTGGGGGGAGTGTGCAAAATTTGCGGCCCTCCACCAGCAGCAAGGGGCAGCCCCAAGCTATCAGCGCTCGGATCAGTGGGCAGGGTCGGTTGGCAGGTTGGCAGGTGCAGGGTCAGTGGAGGGAGTGTGCAAAATTTGTAGCCCTCCGCCGGCAGCAAGGAGCAGCCCTAAGCTGCAAGTGTTCGGGATGGGTGGGGCAGGTGGAGGGAGCACACAAAATTTGCAGCCCTCTACCAGCGGTATGGGGGCAGCCCCAAGCCGCCAAGGAGTCTGGGATAGAGGGTGCTTCTGGCAGTTGGAGGGCAGTCAGAGGGCATTTCTGGCAGTCGAAGTCACTGGTTTGGGTCCCATGGGCACCCTGGCCCTACGCCGCAGTACCGCACTGGTGGCACTACAGAGCAGGGCCAAGGGACCAGTAGGGCCCTGCATAATGGCTAAGCTAGTGCTACATAAGAGGCACCAACATCTCCTTCCAGTACCATTCAGGTTATACAACCTTTGGAGAGCACTTATAACATCGTTTTTGGAGAAAAGAGACTAACAATATGGTGACTGTCAGGCAATCTGAGGTGCGTACTGGGCAGGGTGGCCCAAGCGCTTTCGACTAGCAGTAGGTGGGGAAGGGTCCAGGCCTGGGGGGGGGTATGAGGGGGCTGCTGGCTGGTGGACGTGGAAGGGGCAGTGGTGGTGGCAGTGGCTCTGGATCTGAGAGGGTGAGCTTCGCGGAGACGGTGAAGGGGAGACAACAGGCATCAGGGCTGGAGGGCTGGCTGAGGAAGGGCAAGGAGACCGAGAAGGAGATGATGTCAGTGCAGGGGGGGGCAGCCTTGGGAAGAGGGGGCAGTGGAGCGGGGGGAGTAGTGGCTGGGGGGAGTGTGACTACTGATGGCATTGGGACTATCAATCTGGAAAAAAATTCAGATGTGATGGCTGATGGTGAGGCTGAGCGGCTGAGGCTTAGAAGACAAGAGGACTTGGCGGATAGTGTAATGGGTCTGGCAGTGGCCCCGTTACTCAAAAAATCAATCTCAGCATTCATGGTTACACTATGCTTCCGGGGCCTAGCAGTGATGGCGAAAATGGTGCTTGGGCTCATTGCTAAGCAGGTGGCAGGAGCTGTGTCCGTGAAGTTTTTGAAGGGCCTGGAGGGAGTGAAGGTGGGTTTTGAGGAAGCGGCACCATTGGAGGAGGCATTGAAGATTGAATTGGTGGTTGGAGAGGTATGTGTCCCGATAGTACGTTGTCTGAAGTGGGACCCCAGGGTGGTCCAGCTGCTGGTGAAAGGGGTGCCCACAGTGATGGCGATGGAGATGAGGAAGCGAGTTGAGGAGGTCATGGCGGAGTATAGAGAGGTGGTGGATATCAGATTTAGAGTCTGGGAGGGGACTTTGCTCAGAACAGGAGACGTGGATATGAGGATTTGGTTAGCAGGAAAGGAGGTGACTGGGAAGACAAGGGACTGGTCTTCTGGTATGGTTTGGGGGGCGATCGTGTGCAAGGTGACGAGGATGAAGGAGAGCGAGGAGGAGGAAGAGGACCTATTGGAAGCGCTGGAAGAGATGAGTGGTGCGGTGGAACAGAGGGCGAAGGCTTGGAGGGCCTTCGAGGAGGCAACACACTTGGAGGTGGTGGATGGGAAGCAGTTTCGAGTGAGCAAGGTGTAGTGGGAACATGATCAGGGGCGTAAGAGGCAGAGGGAACTTCTGGAGAAGATGAAGGGGGGACCTCAGAAGGAGTCAAGCAAGGTGGTGGCCACAGAGAGGGCCAACGCAAGCGTCTGGGCAAGCGAGGGAGGTGAAAGTGCTGGGAAGGGGACTGTGGAGAAAAGGGAGACATCTGGCAAGGATCTGTATGCCGATGGTATGCTGGAGGTTTGGGATGAGACATGGGAGAATTCTCTGACACCTACTCCCCTCATCAGGTGGGGCCCAGCTTCACAAAACAGAGTGGAGGAGGATGTACCAATGAAGGGGGCCCAGAGGGTACAATTTGGAGTTCTGGAGGCAGCAAATAGGGACAAGTGGTGGTGGTTGGTGAGGAGAAACTGGTGGATATCCCAGAGGAGTGAGATGAGGCTGCGAGTGCTGGGGCTGACACCACAATGCTGGATAATGGGAGGCCAGCGACCCCTAGAGGAAAGGAGGTGGAGAACCTCCTTTGGATGTGCAGAATGATGAATAACCTGGTGGCTGAGGAGCTCAGGGAGGTGGATCTGAGGGTGATGAGTGATGAGCATTGGGCAAGGATTTTGCAGGAGGAAGGGGTGGTGATGGCACTGAAGGCAGAGATCCTGGCGGTGTATCTGGAGGAGGAGGGCTATGAGGTGAATAAGGAGCAGGAGGCAGAGATGGTGGTCGTGGCTAGAGAGAGGGCTGAATACTGCTAGAACAAGCGCCATGGACTACAGCTCTGGCAGGAGGCATGCATAGAATACCAAGAGGAGTTTGAGGAGAAGGCAGATGGAGAGATGAATGAACTGCTGGCTGGATTAGAGACTCAGAGGGCAGAAGAGGAGGAGGTGGATGCAGAACACAATCTGGACATGGCATAGGAGGAGAGGAGCATAGAGCAGTAGAGATCGATTGACAACATACCATATTTATTATGAACAGTATAACCAACATTTTTTCTTTAAATGTGAATGGGTTATGGGGGGCTACTCGACGTAGGAACATTTTTACTTAGATGAAGGGATTGGAGGCCGATCTCTTCCTGTTGCAGGATGTTAGGTGTGAGGTTGAGTCTGATAGGATGGAGTGGACAAAGGAATGGAGAGGTGCGGCGGTTTGGAAGGGCAAGGTTGGAATTTTGGTTCAGAAAGGCAGAGGGGAGATTCAGGATATGAGGAGTTGGGGGGAGAGGCTAGTCTGGGGCGAGTGGATTCATGCAGGTTGGGAGCCAGTTATCGTTGGCTCCTGCTACTGCCCTGCGGTGCGGGATGAGTGGGTCGATTGGATGACTGGCTTACTGGAGAGTGGGAGCTTTGTAGAGGCAGGGGTGGATATGTTTGGGGGTGATTTCAATATAGTTTGGGACATACTATTGGATAGAACAGATGGAGGATGAGGTGCTGAGAGCAGGAGTGGAGGACTGGCAGCATGGGAGGAGGTCGAGAGACTAAGTACACTGGTGGATACTGGGAGGGAGTGCTGGGGGAATAGAAGGGTTTATACACATTGGGCAGGGGGTCTGGGGACGAGAATCGACTGGATTCTGACAGCCAGCTACTGGGGCCTAGATATTTGGAAGTCACTGGAGGTAGAATGGTGTCTATGGTCAGATCACTAGGGGCTTTTGGGACAGGGGCGCTTTGGGGGAAGTGGGGATGGGCCTGGACATTAGCACCTCAATTTCTCTTTATTAGATGACAAGACCCGGTGGGATGAGTGGGCTAAGGACATTCAGTGGAGGGTGGAGAACTGGTGGCAGGAAGGTGCCTCAGTGGGGGTTAGGTGGATGAGGATGAAAGAGATGGCCAAGATTTATTGGAGTGAAGCTGGCAAGGAGGCAGGAAAGCAGAGGAGGCGTAGAGTGTAGTGGGCTTCTACTAGATTAACTAGGCTCTTAGAGGAGTGGGCAAGGTTGAAAATGCTGGAAGGAGAGGAAGATTGGAGGGTATTGAGGGCGAAAATGGAGGTTGGGGAACTACAACAGGTGCTACGAGAAGAGGAAGAAGCAAGGGTACAGAGCTTGGCGACAAGGCTCTGCTGGCAGGATTTGGAGGAAGGGGAGAGGCCTTCCAAGTTTCTTACAAGGGCTCTTAGGGCAAGGTGGGTACAGCAACGGTGGGAAGAGGTGCTAGACTCAGATGGAATGCTAGTATGTGGGGTGCAGGACATTCTTGGATCGCTGAAGGAGAGATGGAGTGGATTGTGGAGTGAGGAGGAGGGTGGGGCAGATGCCGGGACTATTGACTGGGCATTGGAGGATTGGCACCCACCACGTGTCGAGGGGCTAGATGACTTGGTGATGCCAGTACAGAAAGATGAGATCCACTAGGTTCTTGCCGCGACAATGCCAGGTACAGCACCTGGAGAGGATGGTCTGCCCTGGGACTTTTGGAAGCAAATGGTTGGAGTCCCAGGGGTGATGGGAGAGATGACAGCATTGTGCGACTCCATATTACAGACTGAGAGGTGGGTGGGGGAGCAGGACCTTGGACTGGTGATGCTACTCTATAAAAACAAGGGAAGGCGGGAGGATTGGAAAAACTGGTGGCCGATAATGTTGCTAGATATAGACAGGAAGTTGGTAACTAAGGTGGTGGTGGCAAGACTACAGAAGGTGGCCCAGCAAGTTGTGGGTATTGAGCAGAGGGGATTTGTGGGCAGTTGGCTCATCAGGGATGGCACTGCCTGGGTACATGGCATTATTGAAGGGGCAAGGGCCTGTGGACTGGATGGGTGTCTAGTCTTCTTGGACCAGGAGAAGGCTTACGACCGGGTGCGAAGAGTCTGGCTGGCGAAAGTTCTGGATAGGATGGGGGTTCCATTACAATTCCGGTCAGCGATGATCAGTCTACTGGAAGGGAGTAGGGCTGTGCTCATGTGCAATGGTCATAGAGGGGTAGCATTTCCCTTGGGCAGGGGGGTGCCCCAGGGGGACCCACTGTCCCCTATTTTGTACGCTCTTTCTCTGGAACCCCTTATGGATAGAATTAGGTGGAGGATAGGAGGACTCTCTATCTTTGGCATAGGTTGGAAAGTTGGGGCCTTTGCAGACGACATGGTGGTTGGTTTGGGTTCGATTGCTGATGTTGATGAGCTCAAGAAGACTGTGGAGTGGTATGAGGAGAACTCGGGAGTAAAGTTGAATTGGCATAAGTGTGAAACAATGGTGCTTGGCAATGGTCTGGTGGGAGGGGAGGTTATAGAAACAATCATCCCAACTGGTGAAGCAGTGTGGTACTTGGGCATCTATCTGTCAGTCTATGGGTCTGTTCTGCCCAGGCTCTGGTGGGAGCAGAGGATTGGAATCTAGGAGGAGGCCCTGCGGAGTTGGGGGGAAAGACATTTTTCTCTAGCAGGATGGGTCTCAATTTTGAATGTCTACTGGCTGCCGAAGTTGTGGTATCTAGCCTATTATCTGGACTTTCCAGCTTGGGTAGTGAAGAGATTGGTAAAGTCAGCAAAGGGATGGATTTGGGCTGAAAGGCAGAGTCAGATTGGTTGGGAGACCTTGTCCCTATCGGTGGCAAGAGGTGGGCTTGGACTGGTTGACTTCCCGAAATGGTTATATTGCTTGCGAGCATGGTGGCTAAAGAGGGCAGTGGAATTGAGAGGAGGTGGCTGGGTTCCTCTGCTACAGAAGATCTGGGAGAGGCGGACTTCACCAAGGGGCACAACTGGGGATCTCCTTACATTAGTTGGTCTTTAGGATACTAAGCGTCTGCGTTATAGAGGATTTTGGTGGGAAATAGCAGAGGGGGTGCACCGCATTGGAATTCGTTGGCAGGGGAATGAAGGAGAGGAGGATTGGGACCCAGTGATATGGAGATGTGATCATATACTGCTGGGTGGTACCCCTTTAATTGAGTTTGACATTGGTGATGGAATGGAATGCCAAAGGGGACCGGGCCAAAATCTGTGGCCTAGCAGCTAGCAAGGAGTTGGAATCAGCGAAGAGTGAGACTGGCACGGTGTTTGGACTTAGAGTGCTGCAGTGAGAAAGTGGATGCCGCCAAAGTACTGGGTGGTCTAGTGGTGTATGCTGTGGAGGAATGTGATGCTCAACTTTCGCTCAGGGCACCTTATCGTAGGGGGCTGCTTTGACTGTGAGGAGTGCCATAATGTAGAGCAGGAGGGGGGTTGGATACAGATGCCTAAACATTGGCTTGGAGAGTGTGAGGTGTTGGGGGATTTTTGGCGTGCAATTGGGGAATGCTTGGGGGTACGGCGAAGGAGAAATGAAGTACGAGGGAGGTGAGAGGACTTGAGGGACAGATTGGTAGGGGGAATAGGGAAGGAGTGAATTACTTTAGGCTGGGCGTTGGCTATTTGGGTAGGACTGGCCAGTCACTGGCTATTCGTTTTTGAGGATAGTAGTAGGCAGGGATTGGGGGACCAGTTGGTGCGGTGGCGTAGGCTTATGGAAGACACTTTAACAGGCTGGTGGCTTGGTTGGGGGCTGCAGGGGGGTGGGAGACACCACTTAGTAGAGAGAATTTGTGGCCAGAGTGGGGGGAGAGTTAGCATAGTGGGTGATAGGGTAATCTTTATTTGTGAGGAGATGGGGAGGAGCCCCCCTATGGGGATTGGGTAGTGGGTGGTGATGATGTATACTTAATCATAGACTGATAATAAAGGCAGAGTCCAAGTGACTATAAAAA
>RBNI01004431.1:0-14068 GCA_003990745.1 Jimgerdemannia flammicorona | reverse complement strand
TTTTTATAGTCACTTGGACTGCCATTTATTACCACTCTGTCTATATCCAATAATATATAAGAACCTACAACCCTTCAGTCAATACCCCATGGATCACTCTCTCTACTCTCCCCCTCACCTGGCCGAAGGACAACCCAGCTGCTCACCACTCTGACCCTACCCCCACTCTTATTATAGATATAATTCACCAATTTCCAATAGCTCCTCCCACCCAGTCCCCACCCTCTCTACCAACTATTCAAAATATCAAGTAACAGCCATTCACAACATACCACTCTAGCCTCAACCTCGACTTGCTGGTCCTTCTCAAAGACATGAAGCCAATGACTGGCCATCTCTATCCAAATTACCAAAGTCCACCCCTCCACCCAAATTACCAAAGTTCACCTCAAAGTCAACCATTCATTCCCAACCCCACTCACCAATCTATGGTAGAGGTCCCCCCATCTCTCTCCTTCCCCCCCCACCAGGGGCTGCAGGCTAAAAAGTTTATATCTCATTCTATATATCATGCTCTCTCTATTATTAGAGAGAAAATAACTATATGCTAATAACTAAAAGCATATATCCAGAACCCCAATATATATACAAGACTATATCAGAGCTAAATAGTAAAGTTCCCACTACTTTAAATAGAGTAATAGATAAAGAAAAAACTCTTTAAAAGATATAAAACAGTAGATAGAATTTTTATTTTATTTTTATTTTTATAGTCTTTTGGACTTTTGTATCATTAAATATATAATATTTTAGTTTCCTATCTAACCCCACTAGGAGGTCCTCTTCTCCTCTCCACATTCTCACATCAAAATACAATCTGACTATTAACAATGGTAACTCTTCTATCACTTTTTGTACAAATCCTCTCTACTAGATAGCAATGGTGACTACTCTGAGAGTCTCACTCTTGCTACTAGCCTGATATAATATCTACCACCAATTTCTCCTACTATACTATCTGTTCTTCCAACTTCATCCACCTCTCCTTCTTAAATATATATAGCTAATATCTAGCTAATCTTACCTATACTACTAAAGCCCACCTAATAGTAAGTCACTCATTACTAACATACTCTACCAATCATAACTTCAAGTTCCCCCAATGACCCCCCTCTCTACCCTCTTATCTCTTTACCTCTAAACAACTGCCAACTCTTATTTAGAAGTTCTCAAGAACCTTATACTCACCCAGCAAATATTCTAATATCTGTACAAAATCTCTCTTCTATTCTATATTATAATACTCTTCATACTCAAAGACTCTATCATTGACTAAATAACCTATGTAAAAGTTCAATATGACATTTCTCCTTAGCAAATACTACTATACTACTCAGAACTTTAGAAAGAAGCTACTACTACACCTTAGTACTCTATGATCAAATATTAGTTCAGTCTCACTCCTCACTAATATCAACTAACTATCAGCTGATCAGCTACAGATTCTGGTCTATTCTATATTAGCACTTCAATTTAGTACTAATATTAAAGTCTACTAGAGTAGAGTCACTCAATAGCAGCCTATCTTACCTTCATATTACTAGGCTTCAGTATATTTTTTTCTCAATACCTCTCTAGTACAGACTAATATAATAAGTACCATCTATCACCTCTTATCAGAACTCTTTAAACTACAGATACTAACTATTCTCTAGGCTAACTATAGATAGTAAATTACCAGAAAATCCTCTAGAGAGAATTATATCTCCCAGACTCTCTATATTAAAGATATTTATCTATCTCTTTATAGCTTAACAGCTCTCTTTAACCACTAAGCCTGAAGGCAGTATAACCTCTTTAGAAAGTCTATTAGACTAATATCTCTCCTATTAACTGAAGTTGCCAAAACCTCTCAACTGATCTGACTTCTTCTTCTAGCTCAAATTCAGTCTTTAGCTACTTTTAACAACCTCTTCATTACCTATATGGAAAAGTTCAGATGATATATCAGATACCAGAGCTTTGGTATCCAATAGACATTCAGAATTGACATCTACTTGATAAGAAAAATATAATATCCTCTCCCCTAACTCTGAAGAATATCTTTCCATTCTCTTACCTTTTACTTCTACTATACTTTAGATAAGACTGAAACTATATACTAATAAGAAGATATCCAGATATATATCTCACAGTCTCCTTCATAGAGACAATAGTTCCAATAATATCTCTACTAACTAAACTATTCTCTAACACTATTATTTTACACTTATATCTAGTATTCTTAAATAAATTAAATCAATTTGAATCAAATTGAATTGGGGTTAATTCAAAGTATTTGAATTGAATTTAAATTGAATTGAGAGTCTAATTCAATTCAATTCAAATCAAATTGAGAGTTCAATTCAAATTAGTCAAATTAAATTAAATATCAATTCAAGATTCTTTATAGCTTATATCATAAGATAATCAGTTTTTTATTTGAAAGATATAATACTTAAAATTCATATATAAATATATAACTAAAATTTACATATAACTGAAATTTACACCTAACTGAAATTTATACATAACTAATATATATTTTCGAAATTCTTATACACTTATATAACCCTTGTCCTGGTTCTGGTCTCAGCCACACCTGACCATAATAGCAGATATCTAATAAGTATTATTATATAACCTCTTTTTTAGCAGAAGATCAGAGATCAATAGATTGAGTTGTTGATAGATTTTGAGAATGGTATGATATGGTTTTCTATATCTTCTATAATTATTGCAGTTTATATGAGATTGATCTTTAGTTTTTAGAGTGGTGGCTTGGGTGGTAGCTTGGGCAGCAGCTTGGGTGATAGTAGTGGCTTGGGTGATGACAGTAGCTTAGACTTGAGTAGTAGCTTAGGCTTGGGTGACAACTTAGGCTTAAGCAGCAGCTTGGGCTAGAGTAGTGGCAGCTTGGACTTGGGTAGTGACTTGGGCTTAAGTAGTATCTTCAGGAGCCTTAGAAGTAGAGGCTTTAAAGGCAATCTGAGAAATAGCTTCTAGAATAGTCCTTAAGATAAATCACTTAATTATTTCTTCAATCTTCTTTTTCTTCTTCTTGTATTTATTATCAGTCTTAGATTCTTCATCATTCAATTAAATAACAATCTTGTTGATAGCATTATTTACATCCTCAAAGACTTCAGAAAGATAGTTGATATAGAATTGAAGTTTTTTATAAGGTAAGATTATTTTTTGGTTTTTGGTTTATTTTTTATTATTAAAGCCAGCTTATTTATATATATTTTATCTATACTTATTGCAATATCTGAAGCTCTCAGCTTATGCTTATTATACTTATTGCAATATTTGAAGCTCTCAACTTATTACAGGATTGCAGACTTATGCTTGTTATAATATTTGAAGCTCTTGGCTTACACTTATTACTTATGAGATTATATGCTTATATTTGTTATAATATTTAAGGCTCTCAGCTTATACTTATTGTTCACAGGATTATACTTATTATAATATTTGAAGCTCTTGGCTTATACTTATTACTTATATAATTACTAACTTATACTTATTACTTGTCAGATTGTAGACTTATACTTGTTGTAATATTTGAAGCTCTTGGCTTATGCTTATTGCAATATTCAAAGCTCTTGACTTATACTTATTACTCATAGAATTGCAGGCTTGTAAGCTTGTAAGTATAAGTATTTCAGATATAGTAACTAAGTATATATAATATATATATGTACTTAAGCTTTGAATATATTTGAAATTCTATATATTATACCATTCATATACTTGTCATCTGTCTCTAGTACTCTTGGGCAGATACAAGACATCTCACTCATCTCATCAAGACTAGAAATTATAGAAATCATATTTGAATATGATAATCAGATATACATATATTCAGAAATTATATTCAGATATAGTGTATCCATAAGTTCTGGGTCATATTTGTATAATATGATATCTAAGTATTATATTTATTTAGTATTTCGAAATATAACCATATTTTGAGATTTGAGATTGGCTATTATTATTGGAATACTAGACTGATTACCATACCTTTAAATACATATATTCATAAATTATTTCAGAGTCTAAAGCACCTCTTTTAGCCACTATAAGATCTTTACCACTTAAAAAAACTCTCTCAATTAGAGTACTTGTTGCTGGGATAGCTAAGTAGTCATGTACTATTTTTGCTAGATTCGAGAAATCTCCACTATAGCCCTAATATTTCCAATTAATTAAATCAATTAAAGAAACTCAAATAATATTTCAAATTGACCTAATTTGAATATAAATTCCCAACTCACTTACTATCAAGATAATGTATCAACTTCTGCTTGAAATTTAACAGTTTTACTTTTTAAATAAGCATCTACCTTCTACTTAGAATTTGTCATCAGTTTTTGTCTTTTGTTGAATATGTTGTAATAGTGACCCCAGAATGATGACATCAGCACAGGAGATAGCCTTTTCTTGCAAGCCACCAGATCGAAGCACAAGGAGATCATATGGTATACAAGATGAGTAATGATAACTAACTGTGAGTCATTGTGACCACAGTATGGATATCTTGAGGAATATAAAAGAAGGATCAAGGAACTACAGTAGCAGCAACCAATAAGACCCACCAATTCCAAAATAGCTCAAAGACTTACCATAAATGAAATGCCTGCTGTCTGCCAAACCTCAAGGTCAAGGAACTACTAAGGTACCTCAGTCAAAGAAAGAATGTTCCAAGACATCAGAAGAGCCATGAGGACCCACTCAAGAAGGACTCCTAGTATCAACCTGGGTACTGGTGACCCTTATCATTATATCCTCTACCACTATAAAATAGAAACAAGGATTATTATTACTACTGAATACCTCCAAATGTGGCAGAAGTATGAGATAAGAAACCTCCTCTACTGGGAGTTCCCACAGACCAGCACTCAAGAGCTACAAGATGCCACTCTCATGGATATATATGAAACAAGGATAGCTAAGAAGATCTATCAGATCTTCAGATATGCACCATGGTCAATCTCTAACTTAGAGTATGTTAGAGTCTTAGACTTCAGAGATCTGTCAGCCCACTATATCAATATACTAGAAGCCAGGGTGGCTACAGAAGTCCAGTCTACTATCACCCTCAATAGTGATGAAGTAGAAGACTTCTGGCATCCCATCCTCCAGGACAACCCAGACCAATTTCTGCAAGGATTAATCTCAGTATTCTAAGGCCTAAGCATCCAGGTTAAACCTCCCTAAGACCCCACATTTGTCTCCTATTTTGTAGAAGAGAACCTCATAGACTGGAGAGCCCCAGACCTCCTTGTTCCCACCACCACTGAATGTGATGACATCATTGGCAATGATATCATCCCACATGATATACATGAAATATATGACCTATGTGACAATAATGAATTTGTAGATCTCATCTTCTTTGAAGACATTCTGACCTCTGATGAGGATGAAGCCCCTATGGTCTTAAACATTCTGCTCTAAAGTCCTTTGGTTACACTGAATTATGCCAGTACTGGCATTTTGATGTAATATTGAATTATATTAGCACCAGCATTCTAATGTGACACTGAATTATTCCAGCACTATTTTCCTATACCACTGAAATTATACCAGCATCCTGAATCTATACAACCATCAGTACCAACTCTAGAACTTAGTAGTTTTTCCTGTCCTGACATTTTGTTTTAGTTATTGGAATTTATATTTAGCTTTATATATAACTTAGCAACTATTGAATTATATTTTGTATAAATACCCCTCTTATTTCCTCTGAAATAAAGTCAGTTCCTCTCAGTGCAATATATACACTTTCTTATAAGCAATCTAAGAGATAACAAGATAGTTTAAAGATAAGAAGTTTGAGGACTATAAGATCTTGGAAAGGTACTCCAATAAGAACTTACTTATAACAAACTTGAGTTAGTCTAAGAGATATACCTTGAAGAGAATCTGGTATATTTGAAGGACTCAGTGACTACTATGTAATAATATATTCATATAGTATAGTATCAATATCATCTTCTACTTCTTCATAATCTTCAGAACTTATTTAATTAATTGATTCAGATAGAGGAGCATAGTTTTCATTATAAATTATATAAAGTTTGTTTTTGACCTCTTCAATCCAAATGTCTTCCCAATTGTATGATAAATAATATTCTAGCTTAAGCCTGAGATTGAGTACTGGTTTTTATTAAAAAATAAAATAATATAAAATTTAAAATAAATTAGTAATGACTAATAAGTGAATTTTGAAATAGATTTATACTGTTTCCAATACTAAGTGAATTTTGAAATAGATTTATGCTATCTCCAACATCAAGCAAATTTTGAAATAATTACTTATTAGTACCAATATAATAAATTGAAGTATTTGTTATTGAATAATATATCTTTAACTTGATAATAGCTATAGTTAGTATCAGATGAATGACATTTAGCTCTTTTGTATATTTTCAAATTTCTTGATCATTATCCTCCAATATATCTATTAGAAAGTTATAAATAGGAATAGCAGAATAAATTATCAGATATTTATAATGAACTATAAGATCTGTTGCTTGTTTAAAGTACTTTAGTATACCAACAATGTCTTTTAGTATCTGCCAAGTATAGTCTTCTATAGTATATTTTTGCAAATCTTTATCAGCTATAACTGTTGAGATTAATAAATTAATTTATTAGATTATTTAAAGAAAAAACTGAAAAATAAAAAAATTAAATATAATATAATCAGCTTATCTCTAATAATTCTAAAACCTATTCAACTATCAAATATATTAAATTCTATTAAATTTTAATGTCCAAAATAAGTTCTTTTGAATTGCAGACTCCAAAAGCTTTACATTATATAGTAAATCTCTCTTGATATTGTAGTAATGACTGGATCTTGATAATAATTAATCAGAGCTTTGAAATTATTTCTCTAGAACCATCTTCACTCACATCATAATCAGCTTTTAAATAGACTAAAAAGTTCTGAATAGCCAAATTAATGATATAAGCCAGGCAGTATATAGTTATATTAACTGATAGTTGAGACTAATATAATTGAACTTTGTTCTAATTATTTGAAAAAATATAGTGTTATTAGATATATTGATTTTATTAAGCTGTCAGAATCTTATTTAGGTGAAAATCTTGCTAGTACCTTTATAAACTGTGTTTGAGATTTTGGTATATAGATAAAGATATATAGAGAACAAGCCTTTCAAAAAGATTATATTTTAAAAAGATCAGGTTTTTGAAAAAGATCAGATTTTTAAAAAAAAGATTATCTTATATTCAAATTATTAATTTTTCACTCTAGATATTAGCTATAATAATAAATAATCAACATACAGTTGAGTTATCAATTTTGATAAATCTAGTGTATATTAATTTCAAGAAATGCATATATATTGGATGATATCTATATGTCAATAGTGAAGAATATTTGATCAGATACATTCTATTTCCAAATAAATAAATCAAAATAAGGTTAATTTAAAGTTATTTAACTTTGAATTATTCAAATTCATATTCAATATTAAAATATTAAATCTTATTTATAGTGTAATTTTGATAGCATTATGTTTTTATTGAAAGGTCAGTCTAATTTTATTTTATATAGTTCCAGTAAAAGAAATAGTAATGTCTGATTTCAGAAGGCCAAAAAGATCTTTTAGCTCTAAATTCTCAATAATTATAAAAGACTAGCTGTTATGAATAATCCAGCAAATAAGTTTGTTTTGAAATAACTTTTTGAGAATTTTGATTATTTAGAGAATTATTAAGTAATAATGAATTAATAATAAGAAAAGAAAAGAAACCAAATAAGTTATATAAAAACCATACTTTTGAAAAAAAATAATACTATTACTTCTATTTGACAACTCTTATGAAATTTGTCAAAATGTACTTACAAATTTATTATTGAGCCACTAATAGCCTTATATGATATCTTACAGTAGTTACATTTGATTTGGATATCTCTATTTTCCTTAATCTCCTTTGTGAACTCTTTCTAAATGCCAGATTACTCTTGTACTTTTTCTTTTTCTTTTTCTTTCTCAGATAAAATTATACTTGTTGAAGCTAGACTTGTTGAAGCTAGACTTATTGAAGTTATATCTGACACTGAGGCTATTGTTATAGTATCTTCCATAGAGAGTATAAAAGGTACTTCTGACATGATTATTTTGAGAGAGTATATTGTAAGTTATATTATATATATTTAGAATTACCATATTTAGTTTTGAATTTAAATCAAATTTTGAATTCAAACTTCAAATTAAATTAGATTTTAATTCAAATTGAATTGGCCCTCAATTTGATTTGAACTATTTAAATCAAATTGAATTTGATCTAAATTCAATTCAATTTAATTCATTCTAAGTACTATATCCAATATATCCTCCTATTGCTGCCTCACTCTCCTTATCTGGAGAAGTCTAGATAAGTATCTAGAAGACTTTTCACCCTTCTCAAGTCCCTGTCACTGCAATCAAGCTACTATACTCTAAACTTGAGCCTCCTTCTTTTCTCTCAATATCCTCTCTAACTCTATTATCTTTATCTAAATATATTCTAATCTCTAATTCTCAATAGCTACTTAGCTTAATAAACTAGCTCAATTCTGCTACAACCTCTCCAGCCAATAAGTATTAGGAAAAAAAAACTTCAGTTTGCATTTACTAGTTCAAGTTTATAGCTATTTAAGTTCATATTATTTAATATAGTTTAATTTTATAGCTATTTAGTTCATATTACTATATATTTCTATCTATATACTTGCTATTTAGTTTATGAAATATATGGAAATTTGAGGCTTAGTTTGGAACTGACAAGTATAGCTACTTGAATAAGAAAAATAATAAATAAATAGTATTTATTTTAGAATAGATCTGTGACTCAACTATTCTAATTTTCTGAATAATATTCTTAATACTATCAATAAAATTCAGGTATTTAATACTGTATAGGCAAGGTGGAAAGAAATACAAATTATAACCAATAAAGGATTATTTTGTATAAGTAAAATAGAAATAATATCATTACTACCTCTAGTCAATAATAAAGAGTTTTCTAATAATAGAGAATAAATCTTAATAAAATGAAAAACTACTGTTAGTATCAAACAAAATGCTGATGATAGCAACTTCTAAAGAATATCAAATAGATTAATAAAGTTAACAAAATACTTTAACAAATTAGTATTACTCTTAGATAAGCTCAAGATGTAGTTTCTATACAAAACTCAGAGCTAATGAACTCCATCAGAATATACTCTGAATTGTATAAATATGCCACCAACACTATCTCTAAGAATACTATTGTGAAAAATCATCTATTTAGTAAAAAATTACAATATAATAAACAAATTCAGTACAATAAGACTAAGAAAGGATAAGAAATAATAATTGCCCATCTAGTCAAAAAAACACTATCTTATCTTACTAGAAGAGAAGAAGATCAAAAGCAAAACAATGTAGTCAAAGAAGTATGTCAGATTTATGACATTACTTCTTATCTAATACTAAATCAGATCAACTATCTATAAGAAGTATGTAAATGAGATTTAACCCAAATATGAAAAGATGAGATATATTTACTATATAAAATATATCTGTAATAAATCTGTAAACTATACTATAAATACTACTATATTATAAAAACTATGAACAATGAATACTATAAATACTATAAATAAAAATCTCAACTTATATCAATAAAGATTTGGTTTCAATAATAATCTATAGACTCTTATATTATATAAAAGTTTATATAGCTATATTTTCAGTCCATATACTTGACTATTTAGTTCAACTATATGTTTACAAATAAAATATATATTTAAAAAGATTTCTTCTATAATATGTAATTTTTTTTTTGTTTTTTTTTTATAGCCACTTAGACTTCCACTTTATTACCCTCTATTTTATATTATATTAATATAGAAGTACAAATGTATCCTTCACCCAATCCTACATGGAACCTTCTCTCTCCCCCCCTCTCTTTCTCTTCTCTCTACCTCTCCATAGAGTCACTAACCCCTCAGCTACCCCAACTCTCTTCCTACTCTTTCTACAAATATACTCTACCAGTCTTCTATAGTATCCCTCTCCAGATTCCCACCCCTGCTACCAACTATTCAGAATATCTAGTAACAATTATTCCTACCTCATAACTCACACCCTAAGTACCAAATGCTGACCCTCCTCAAATATATAAAGCCAATATCTAGTAACCCAATCCAAACAACCAGAACTCACTCAATAGTCAACCACTCATCCCCAACTCTTTTCACCAGCCTCCTCCAGAGATCACTCCACCTACTATCCTCTATCTCCTTAAAAGATTATACCCTCAGCCAATTCTTGATTGCTCTCCAAAAGTCTCCCATAATCTTGCACTCCCTCAGCCAATGCTCAGGGATCTGTACTACTCCACCCTCCTGTCCAATATTAAAACACTTTTTTTTTTTTTTTTTTTTTTTTTATAGTCACTTGGACTTCCTTTCTTTATTATGCCCATCTATCCCATATAAATACAGTGATCCCACCCCCTATCTGATCCCCCTAAGGCCCTCCCCTCCTCCCCTATCTCTACTTAACAAAAGACCACTTTGTCTAACACTATCTCTACCCTCCCACCACTCTGTTCACAGATCCTTGCTACCAAACTGCAATATTGCCCCCCCTGAGGACCCCAACCCACCAACCATCCAGTCAGCAGATCCCCCAACAACTCCTCCTACTGTAATACCTTCTCCTGTAGCCCTATCTGCCACCCCTCCTTGAATACATAAAGCTAATATCCAGCAAGTCCTACCTACACTGCTAACACCCACCCTACAGTGAGTCAACTATCACCTACACCACCCACTAGCCAAGATCTCAAGTCCTCCCAACAGCCCCCCTCACCTGCTGGCCTTCTCTCTACACCCAGTCTATTCCCTATTTCTACCCAAAAGTCTCCCAAAACCTCACACAATTCCAGCCAATGTTCCAGCATCTGCATAAGTCTCCCAGCTTGCCCTATATTGTAACACTCCTCATAATCTAAACAGCCACCATCCACCAGATATCCAGTGTGGAAATTCAACATGATATTTCTCCATAGCATTTACCACCAAACCACCCAGAACTTGGGAGGAAGCCACCTCCACACCTCAGTACTCCAAGACTAGATACCTGCCCAGTCCCACTTCTCACTGATCCCTGTCACCTGTCAGCCCTATGGCCAAAGATCCTGGCCGAGACCCTGCTGACACTCCACTCCATCCCCAATATCAAATGCAGCAAGGGAAGCACCCCCCAGGAGCAGTCTATCCCATCGCCATATATCTATACCCCACACTATCTCCTCCTTTGTAATAACTCTCTCTTCTACCCCTCTCTTATCCTTTGGATAATTAGGAAAGTGGACTATTACTTAGGGACTTAGTATACAATGTATACCAAGAAGCCTTCAGTTTGAGGAAGTGCTCACTTATAAGTAGTTTGTAGTGGCAGTGCCTTCTGTTTCAAAGGTCTTTCTCTGGTTTGCCTTCTATTTCAAAGGTCTTTCTCTTGTGCCCTATTTCGAGGGTCTTGTTCTTTGCTATGCACAGACTGAATTCACCTTAGAATTCAGGTTCAATGGGTTTACTTAAGTCTTTGGGGATTTATATACCAGTCTTAGTTCTGGCAGAAGTTAGCTAGGCTTCTGGAGTTTAGTCAGAAACACTAGAGTCACTTAAGTGTCATTACTAAGACTCAGGGGAATGTGTGTGTGTGGGGAGACTTGATTCTTGTATCAAGGACTGAACTAAAACTGCTTTATTTCAGATAGAAACTGGGGGGGTATTTATACAAATTGGTCCATGATTTCTGACTAAGTATGAGTGACTAATTTGGTAACTATAATGAGGTTTGTGATCGCGACCTTTGTCAGATAGTTTTGGATAAAGAATATCTTTGTATTCAGGGCCTCAATTACTAGACAATGATCAGTAGCTGTGGCAACTGTTGCTGCGGTGCTGGTTGTCAGGGAAAAGCTAAATATCATTTTCCACGTCATTTTACATCATTCGTCATTCATAATTCATATGTCACACTTCATTCATATGATGACATCATTGCTTACCAGGTCACATGATCATTCATCGCATCTCATCTGTTTGCTCATTCATTCTATTACATCCTTCCCTCCTTAGAAATCAATATCCTCATTGATTGAGAAATTGAGAACCAGGGGAAAGAAAGGTGGGGAATCCTGCTCAGGGTTGTTGGCATCTTCTTCAGTAGCAGGGGGGGTGGTTGTAATAGAACGACAAATGACGAACGATCATGTGACCCGGCGATGACATCATCATATGATCGAGCGTGGCATATGAACAAACGAATGATGCGAAATGACGTGGAAAAACGATATCCAGCTTATCCCCAATAATCGGCGCCTCAGCAATAGTTGCCACAGCTACTGATCATTGCCTAGTAATTGAGGTCCTGATCACAAAGATATTCTTTACCAAAAACCACCTGACAAAGGTCGCGATCACAAACCTCATTATAGTTACCAAATTAGTCACTCATACTTAGTCAGAAATCATGGACCAACTTGTATAAATACCCCCCAGTTTCCATCCGAAATAAAGCAGTTTTAGTTCAGTCCTTGATACAAGAATCAAGCCCCCCCCCTAAACACACATTCCTCTGAGTCTTAGTAATGACATCTAAGTGACTCTAGTGTTTCTGACTAAACTCCAGAAGTCTAGCTAACTTCTGCCAGAACTGAGACCGGTATACAAATTCACAAAAACTTAAGTAAACCCATTGAACCTGAATTCCAAGGCGAATTCAGTCTGTGCACAGCAAAGAACAAGACCCTTGAAATAGGGTACAAGAGAAAGACCTTTGAAAGATAAGGCACACAAGAAAGACCTTTGAAAGATAAGGCACTGCCACTACAACTACTTATAGTGAGCGCTTCCTCAACTGAAGGCTTCTTGGTACACATTGTGTACTAAGTCCCTAAGTAATAGTCTACTTCCCTAATTATCCAAAGGATAAGAGAGGGATAGAAGTGAGAGTTATTACAACTTGGTAGCAGCGGATTACCAGCCAAGAAGGCACCAAAGAATATACTCCTGAAGTTGGAACAAGACCAACCTTGGACAGGAGTAACCCCCAAACAACTGTGGATCCCCAAACCAGAGCCAGAGAAGCCCTTGCCATTAGGACCAGGTGGTACCAGGAAACCACAGACCTAAGGACCCACCAGCTTGTAATTGACCAGGCTTACAAGGATCTATACCAGGCCTTTAGGACATACCACCCAGGACTTAGGAATATTGTCAGCCACCGTAGGTTCTACAAACTCCTCTGAGGACACATTGGAACTACTAGGACCCCAGAATCTACTACTGTAGCTACCCAGGATTTTTTAGATTATATCTCACCCCCTGCTGCAAGAGAAGCAGCTGCCGAGTGGATTGCCTCTGACAGATATCATCATACCCCAACGAAGACCTCCCTCTACTATAGGCTAGTTGTATACTACGCCTCTGCCATAACCAGGTACGAGAACGAGCAAGCAGGCCACCCATCCCCTACTGCTGAACAAGGAGCAGGTCCATCTACTCAGCCAGAGACTGATATCCTCTTTGAAGGACCTAGTCAGTACAAGGATGCACTATCTCATCAGGGAAGGGAGTTAGACGAAGACTCTACAGGTTACCAGTCTGACAATAGCCAACAAGGAACAGCAGGCCTAGGAATCTACCAAGGAACCACAGGTCAAGAAGACCAGACCCCAGAACCAACCCAGCTACCTATACAGAGGTTTTGTTTACCCTTGCTTACAGGACTCTTTGACTTAATATCTGAGAATCAAGTAACCCCAAGTCATACAGCACCACAACCCCACCAAGCAGAACAATCTTCAGGAGAATCTACCCCAACAGGCCCACCACCAATAGTCAATACAATGGTAGATGCCAACATTACAGCACTGACTACCCAGCTAGCAGCACTAGCAGGAATAGTAGGACAGATTGCTGAGCAGAACAAACCAACCAAGACCTTGCGAATCCCAACATTCAGTGGAAAGAACAGCGATATCGAAAACTTCATCAATGCAGTTG
>RBNI01004430.1:0-14069 GCA_003990745.1 Jimgerdemannia flammicorona | reverse complement strand
GGTGTTGAGACATCTGGGTAATGTCTGTGTCATGGTGGTGTTCAATCATGTCTTCCAGGAGGCGGCCGATCTGGTAGTAGCTTGAGATTTGTCCAATCCGGTGGGCCTCGTTAAGCATGTTCAGGGTGTTCCATCGGGCTTCTACGAAGTAGAGAGGTGCTTGGCTGTAGATATTCATGAGGGGTAGAGGGGGTGTGGCTCGGTTGATAATGGCATTCCAAATGTCAGCACAGATGCGGTTGTAGATCTCGGTGGTCATGTTTGTGTGTTTGGAAGTTGTGGATGTTATTTGTTTTGGTTCTCTGTTTCGATGTGTCTTGGGGCTGGGTATATATGCATTTGTTCTGGATTGGTAAGATCCCGTTTGTGTGAATCTTGTGTTCCGTGACTTGGTATTGACTCAGCTTTGTGCGCTATGACTTCTGTTTGACTCAGCTTTGTGATCTTGCAGGTGATTTCCAGATTTGTTCAGAGATCGCATGTGATTTCGGTGGCTTGGAGGTTGTGCGCTTACACTACCAAACCATTGTGACTGATAAGGTAGTAAAGAAAGGGGTGGTTCTACTATAGATACCAGAGACCTATAGATAATACTCTAAATAAGTCAATTTAATTAGATTAAATCTCATCTAGATCAACTTGGATGAGATTCAAATCTGATTTCCAAATTAGACAATTAAATGTTTACATCAATAACTCAATAAATAATTATCTAATTTTAATAATCTTAGTATTATTGAAAAGCCCTTAATAAGACCTTTCTAATAATATCAAGAACATTAAAATCAGATTACACATTACTGAGTTATTAAGAAAAATATTCTTTTGATAAAATTTCCAAAATCAGCAAGTCAGATGTTTTCCTTGATAACTCAGAAATATATAATCTGATTTCAATATTCTTAGTATCACTAAAAAGGTCTTATTAAGGGCTTTCAAATAATATCAAGATCATCAAAATTAGATAATTATTCATCAAGTTATTGATATAAATATTTATACTGATACTTAATACTTAACCCTCTTTCTCTACTATCTTATCAGTTATAATAATTTGGTAGGCAATCTTCTGAGTTCACTTTTTACAACTAATATCTCCTCTACTTTAGGTTAGTTTACTATACCTATTGCAGAGTAGTGAAAGAGAGATAATGGTGATAAGTTGCCTCTTTATTAGTATTAGATTAGTATCTTCTCTACTTTTTCATAGTTTCTAGTATCTTCAGTTGTATCTGAAATATACCTGTTTTAGTATAGCACCTTCTTCCTTTTACTATTGCCAACAAGATATTATCTCAGTGTATCATAGATTATATAGAGAGTTGGCTGATCTTGAGTATCAAGTACTCAGTATAAGTTACATATCTACAGGTTCTTAGTATCTATAGTAGAGTCCTCTGACTTTGGCAAGCTTCCTGACAAGTGTGGTTCTGATATAGATGACTGTTTTTTGAGTAATGTCAGAATGGAAGAAGAGATAGCTATCACAGATAAGAGAAAGAGTGATAATGGTAGACCAGTAGAGTGCTAGGCTAGAGATAGTTATCAGGGCTGAGACAGGTACTACTTCAATAGGACCTTTTGATTAGTATGGAGCAGTTAAATGGTAGATATCACTCTTGGCTACTTTTGGCAATTTGTAGGGTTAGACCTTGATCATTGGAGATAGCTGGGGGGCCTGAGGCTATTTATATTAGATATCTTGACTATACTTAACTAGAACTAAGAGCTGATATGGTAATATGATCAAGACCTATAGACTTGAGTAGTGGGGCATTGGAGGTCTCTTCTTACCTTATATATAAGTTCTCTACTCACCTTGCTGGCTCTACCCACTATTCTATACCTTGAGGAGAGTTTTTTCTTTGTCTGTCATTTCCACTTAAGGTGGCAGGAACTATTCTATTTGGCTTGGATGTGGTCTTATATATATATTGAGGTTTTGAGCATATACTTTTGGTCATTGGTGTATGGCTGAGTTCTTCCTGATAGTAAAGAGAGCATAGTATACAGAATAAGGTATAGGCTACTATAGGCCCCTACTGTACCTAATATAGTTGAGCTGCTGGATAATAGCTAGTCTAGATTTAATAAAAGAGTAGTGCTTGATAGGTAGTGGGGAAGGATTTTGGCCTATAGTCTAGATTTCCTTCCAATAAAAATCCACAGAACTCTGAGTCTATAAAATAAAAAAAATAAAAAAAGATACTTAATACCCAAGGTCAGCCAACTCCATATGTAGTCCATGACATACCAGATGACATCTTATTAATGATGGCAAAAGAAAGAAAGTGCTACACCAAAATAAGTATATCCCAGATATAGCTGAAGATATCAGAAACTGTGAAAAAGTGGAGAAGATATCAATCTAACACTGATAAAGAGACACCTTATCACCATTGCCTCCCCCCACTGTCCTGCAACAGGTACAGCAAACCAACCTAAGATAGAGGGGGTATAAGTTGTGAAAAGGGGACTCAGAAGGTTGCCTACCAAACCTTGTGACTGATAAGGTAGCAGAGAAAGGGGCTGTACTCGATCCTTCTCTACAACCCATTTCATGATACCGATCTGAAATCCAGTTTGCTTTCCGTTTTCCACATTTAGAACAGGCTGTAGCATGCAGCGTTTCCAACTTCTGTGTCTAATAATATATCTTACTCGATGTCTGGTTTGCCAAAAAAAAAAAAAAAAAAAAAAACATATATTGACAAGCGTCTTAGTTTACCCTTGTTTAGTTGGCATTGTTTATATATATGTATGTTACGTACCCTGTCCTTCAAATGATGATTGCACCTTTCTTTGATTTGCCCCATTGAGTGTTGTATTCAATCGTGTATCCCATCGTTTTTGGCAAAGAGTCTAATTATGTTTGGGTGGTTTCCATCGTCTATGGAACACTCACATTACATAATCTTCCACTCTCACGGACGCCAATGACATAAGCCGATCTTTGGCATGGGGCTATGCCTGGGAACCCCCCTGGTCTCTTTGTTCGGTACATTGACATCAGCCCTGTCTTGGGACTTTTTCGGAGTTCAAATTATTTCTGTGGTAAAGATTCCACACGTATGCTGATCTCCGCATGATCATGACTACACCTCCAACTCCCGTAGCCGTGACTTAGTCAAACTGTCTGCCCACCGGTCGTGAACATCATGTGTGGACGCGTGCTCGGTACAAACGCGAGTAAAACCGATGGTTCGGTTAGCGATCTAAACGGTATCGGGCCAGGCCTCTCCCGATCGGGACTCAGGGCGCTTGCATGTTTGACTTTTTTCCCCTGGGAACCCCGCAAGCCGCAAACGCCAAGCAAAACATGTCAACTGGGAACGATTCCCTGTCGCATGCAGCTGACAGGAAATAAGCGGGTGGATGTGCAACAAGCCGCAGTATGAGGACATGTTCGCTCTGTCACCAAAGTTGCTACGCTGCCAGGCGCTACTACTGCAATGCACAGGTATGGAAGCGCGTGCGTACGGAAGATGGTCCGTCAAAAGGGCACGGCAACAAGGGTGACCAATCAGGATACACGCGTGTGGCTCGGGGTGGCTCCGCCACAGCAAAACCTGAACACAGCCTCGTCATTTTGGTCGTAGCGCTTATGTCGTGTGTGTATTTTTTATATTATCATAGGTTCGCGCCGACCTCTCGTTGACTTTGCACCGGTTGTCCTGATCACGTATATACAACACTTTCAGTCACCACCAAAACGCATAAGCAAGCACCCGCGAAGCTCGCTTAGCGACATATGGCAAACCAAACGTCGTTTATGGACTCTTTGAGTGACCTCTGGGACGAATCCTCAACAGTTTTGATGGAGCTGCTCGCGTCTGAGGTGCATACACAGCGTACTACCAAATTCAAACTATTTCGTAGGCAGTGTTCCACGATCATAAACTGATCCGCTGCTTTGTCCCACCACTGCTTCCCCGACCTCCCAGGAGGAACACTCTCCCAAACAAAAACCCTTCCTCGTCGGCCGCCGCGAGTTTGTTACCCCGACTCCCCTCCGTCAGGAGATTTTGGAAGATGTCCCTCTCGAGACTAACAACAAGTTCCTCAACCGCGCCATCGCCTTCCTGTACTCGTGGGAGCCCGAAGATTTCGAGGACGAGGTGGTCGATCGCAACCACCCCAGCATCCTCAAACGCGCTCGTAATAAGTTATTCAAGAACGGACACGCCGGCCAGGACGATGGTCGATTCGGCCTGCAGCGGAGGGGGGGGTCATTCAAGGCCTACCAGGGAAAGACGAGACAGCGCAGCGGCTCGTTCCCGCCTGTCGTGATAATGCATGATGAGTATCTGTAAATATTCTGGTTCGTGTGCCCAAAGTAAGATGGAGAGCGGAGCCGAGTAACAGTAATGACTGAGCTCGACTCGCATCCTCTTGCATCGTTTCAATTTTCTCTGTTGTATATTTTTTAGCCTTTGATAGCCTCCCTTTATGTGATATACCCTTTCCATTCTTTGCTTTCTTGCAACCTTGGCCCTTTATTTTAGTTTCTCTCTCTCTTTTCACACCTCTTTCTTCACCACTTCAATTCCTTTCCCAATCTTGCACCTCGTAGCTCGTTTCATCGTTTATCCACTCTATCAAATGCCCCTCGTTCCTGAAAGAGCCAGCGCAGATAGATAACGAAGCCGTGCTGGGATCTCTTTCTTGTCTCTCCCGCCCTCCCTTTTTGTGAAAAAAAAAAGTGAAGCATTCACTGTAAATAAAAAGCGTAAGGAATGTTTTGTATTCAAATCTTGCCATAAACCCTAGTTTTTGGATGAGCGTTCTGCACGTGCCTTCAATCACATGATTTCGCACAAGCCGTTCTTCCCGAGTATATACGTCGAAACACTTTTGTGCAAGTCGAAACACCTTATAGCATAGTCGAAGCACCTTATAGCAAGTCAAAAGTCGAAATACCTTATAGCAAGTCGAAACACCTTATATCAAGTCGAAACACATTTGAGCAAGTCGAAACGCTTTTGTATAATTTCCTGTTGAATTCATACGATCTAACGATCTATGACATAACCTTGGTATATGTTGTCTAGCCTATTCAATAGATGCCGATTTTTGGTGCACGTCATTCTGATGCATAAACGACGCCGCCGCGGAAAGGATACACAATGGAAAAAAGGTAAGCTGCTTGCGGAAAAAGGTTCACAAAAGCAGCTGCGCCCCTTAGGTTTGTATTTTTGGCGGCCGAGATGAGGGCTCGGATTGCTCCGCTGGCATTGTTTTTCCATCCGCGGTGGGTTTGTAGACGCAACTTTGATTTTAGAGAGGCTGAGCTCTCTTCCCTTTTTGTGTCAACGATATTTTACCGCAAGACCCGAACAATATCGACCGTCGATTTCTCGTTCCGACATGATGGTATGTCCGTTTGATGACACTGTAGAAGCTAGGCATTGCGTGGTTCGAGTTGACGGATACTGAACGTCGAGCTGACATGGACGGCAGAATGCGTCAAAATTCAATGAATTAGACACAATATCAAAACACTTCTGCTTTATCAATGTGGAACAAGTTATCTCAGACACGTAAGGTCGCGGCCGTTTGTATCATCGTCTTGTAGAAGGCGGGGATGGGGACCTCAGAAAACGGTATTGTACTAGCTATAGCTTGGATTTAAGGTAGTACAGGGGTCTTTAAGACTCGAGGCGTTTTTTTTTTGTTTTTTTCTCCAACTTCAAGTGCCGACAGGGTTTGCGTCACACTTCAAGATTATGAAATCGAGCCTTTGTGAGAGTCTGGTGAATGTATGCTTTTTTTTTTTTTTTTTTCTTGGCCGATCGGCACCGTTAATGGTCTTTCTCCGTTTCTCTGCGGCAACTGGAGGCAGACAAACATTCTTCTGTAAGGATATTCCAAAATCTGTAGTTTCGGCATTTAGGCATTTTAGACCATTAGTGGTTTTGACAATGCATCATACCATCGATTCTGTTTAGGGTACCATAGCAACAATTATTAAAATCGTTCGCCAACCCAACAAAACTCGGTAGTTTAAGGAAGTTGGCAACACCAGCTTGCAGGGGCACAGCCGTAATCTTCCGAGATTGCAATGGCGCAGGGGAGTTGGGATTGTAAATACCATCTGATGTTGAGGCATAGATAGGGAACTGACTGGGAAAAAAAAAAAAAAAAAAAACGAATTACGAATATGAAAGGAAAAAAGACAAAGAGAGGTCTCAATGGGAACAAGTATGGTTTACAATACTATTAATAATGTTCCTTTGTTGAGGTTTCATTCGAGTAGGTAATTCCTCGGCACGATTAAGGTTGGCAACGGTGTGACGGCCATTGTGCCTTTGTAGATCAGCTCATATGCCTGAAGAACAAACAGCGGAATTGCATATGATCGTAAGGTTCGTTCAACCCGTATCGCGGTTTGGGTTTTGACAAACAGACGTTGCGCCGCCGGAACCTAAGCCCCCAGTTGGTTTCGCGAACACAAGTAGGATTTCCAGCTTTTTAAAAAACCGATCTTGCGGTAAATACGGTAGGTGCATGGGGGCGAAACTCTGTCAAACGTCGGAAAACATCGGGATGATCACGTTGTCTTTTCATTACCGTTTTACGGCCCGAACGAGTTTAGAATTAAAAGGTCATGTTTACTGGCATAGGACTGGCCAACGATCGGTGGGGGAGTCCTAGGATCGACCTGTATATTTAGGTCGCGAAATGAATTAATTGCTCGGAACAGAAAACACAGCCAGTAATCATGACTCAACAGACATGGGGTCGGCACGCAGCTGCATCTGTACTTTTCCGAGCGGGGGTGGGGTATTGTCCGGGTTTTGGTTGATTTTAATCGTGGGAAAGGAGCAACCGGAGTGGACGGTTTCGCCGCGGTCACACAGCATCGGCAACTTTAGGAAGACCGCCACATGCTGTTCCGGCTAGACAGTCACAACCCCCCAACTATATATTCACAAACTGCTCCGCTTCGACATGCATACTTCTCCTTCAGTTCATCATCCGTGCTATGAAAATTAAACCCACAACAACTTCACCCAACCGTCGTTCTAAGCACTCTGGACCTGGACTATACTTTGCGTGTCCACCCCTCAAGCCAAGCATACACATCTAGTCTGACCCCCCCCCATCTACCAACAAATGGCGAACACACGTCAGTGCAACCTCAATCCCAATCCCAATTGCTTCCGTCGCTTCAAGACCCCTCGCAATCCGCAGGAGCTCGCCTCCCGCTGCTACAAGCTTGCTTGCAAAAAGCTCGAAGTCGACGAAAAAAAGCACAAGTATGACGTCCGTGAGCGGCTCTTGCTCTACGTCACTCTGAACAAGGCCGAGAAGATGATGCAAGCCGCCAAAGAACCACGTTCGCCCTGGGACGAGGACGACGCAAAATGTACCAGCGTGATCTCTATCTCTCGCATGTAAATGTAACGCTGCTTAGTCTCGAGGCGACCACATGTAATTTTTATAAATAGGCATCACATTGTGAGAGGCCAAAACCAAAACAGTAAACTTCCGACTGCGTATTTTAGTTCTGTATTTTATTTTTGATTCCACATCATCCTACCCCGCATCTCAAACCGTGTAAATACACCCATTTGTAATTTGAGGCACATTCCTTTCAGAATTATGGGCCTTGTATAACAATTGAAATGATTCGCCACATATTTTGGCCCTTCTACATTGTTCTACTTCGTCTGGCATGCGTCACGTCACGTTCGTACTTCCCAACATCGATTATGCTGCGGCTCGGCCATGAGCAATTCATATTTATTTACAAAACGCGGCATCGACTATGCTGCAGCTCGGCCACTTCGTTCTACTTCGTTTACTTCGTCTGGCATTATTATCGCATGCGTCACTTTCGTACTTCGCGGCTGGGCTTCTAGCCGCCAAACCCTGCGAACAAAGAACTTAGGTTACAACCCCGGAACAAACACAAAAATTGTTAAGCGGGAAAAAAAAAATAGCTGAAAAGAGTAACCATAAGGTAACAATAACGCCACTTGATTACGTTACCAATTGCTCATCATTAGACACAATTGGGAATTCAATTTCATTGAGTCACACCCTTCCGGTGACTTTGCCAAAACCTGCGAGACCCGGCTGGATCATATTTACACCCTTGCTGATGTTGGGCGCTGGTCTAAAAAAAAAAAAAAAAAAAAAAAAAAAAATTCTTCATAGATTTTCTCCCACCCCAAAAAAAAAAAATTTGACTCATATCGCGCACTTATCCCTCATATGAGAGCGACGCCCAGCTGGAAAGACCAGGCTTTTAACGCGTAGCATATTTCATCGTCAAAGTTGGAGAACCTGGGCATCGATCCCAGTGCCTATCGCATGCTAAGCGATCGCTCTACCATTTGAGCTAGATCCCCATTTAATTAGGGGTCTTAAGTTATGTGGCATAATTATTGGAGTTGCGCTGTGACTTTTGTTTTTACAAAGCCTGCAGACATTTCTGTTATTTATATACTGCTAGGCAATGCACACACCGATAAATCAATCGCACTCCTTTTTTTTTTTTTTTTTTTTTTTTTTTTTTTTTCACACACCAGCGGGAAATAAAATGCTTGCCACCACAAGCACGACGAATTTCGATATCGATAGGGGGAATGCATGATTGCTTCTGGCATCAATATTTGGTTGTTTGCCGAACAGGAATTTTTTATAACCTTTTCTGGCTTACCCTATTTGCGACAGCGGTGTACCCTTTTTTTTTTTTTTTTTTTTTTTTTTTTTTTTTTTTTTTTTTTGGAATCCAGAACCACGTTCGTATATCACGCTAGAGGTTAAATTGTTGAGTATAGGGGTTTTTATTTTATATTTTATATTTTATTTTATTTTTTTGCTGGCATCAGATTGATTGCGCAAGTGATGGGTGGGCAAATTGTGGATTATGCGAGGGTCGTCACACTGCAGCGCTGTCGACCGAATAAAATCCAACTCCTTGATAAAAGCGCGGTCGTCGCCATCTGTCTACCAGAAACCACCTTCATTACCATGTCTACAGAAAAACCCTCAACCTCTAGCAAAAAGTCACCAACTTCAACCAATCCCTCTACTACGAAACAGAGTGGAAACACCAGTACCATGACTTCTACGTCGACGAGTTCATTTTCCACCACGAGCTCTCGTCCTGTAATCACTACAACTCTATCATTCTCTGGCACATCAACTCTATCATTCTCTGGCGCATCGATTCTATCATCCTCCAACACATCGCCATCATCCGTTGTCAGCAGTACATCAACATATTTGATAACGTCCTCTTTTACGACTTCACTTTTTCCCTTCGTCACCGACAGCTTATCATATAAGATGAGCTTTTTGTCATCACATTGGCCAACAAGCAAAGAGACTTCGTCAAGCGCGCACATCTCCCCTACAGTTTTGAGCCTGACGCCATCGTCCACATCGCAGTCTGGTTACCCTCCGAATCTCAAACTGATTCTGGGCACCACCATTGTGCCGATAATCGTGTTGGCTATAACCCTTTTGATCTGCCGAGCATACCTTGCTGCGCGTCAACGCCATTTGAGAGAGGAGCAAACGAACCTTGATCTCGATTTCATGCAAAACGGACAGGATCACAATATTGGCGCTCCTCATAGCTCCTCCCTCAAATCGAATGCCGGCTTGATGGCGGGAAACACCTACCGGAAATCCGGGTACGCCTCTTGGCTTCGCGGCTCCACGAAGCAAGGAGAAGACGAATGGATGCATATTGGAGCGGTCCATCCAACCCATTCCAATGCCTACAGCCAGAGCGAGATGGCAACTCACAGGTCACCATCGAGCAAAGCACCATCGTCGATCACTTCACTGAAATCGGAGCCGATCAGGCATATGCATGAGGTATACGATACTTCCTCCACCGGCAGCTTCTGGTCCGGCTCTACGACGCTCGTTTCTCGGGAGGAAATTTTGCGCGATTTGCAGAAGAGACATGGAGTAGATCCGATGGATATTGTTGACAATAACGAGCAAGATAAATCTCCAATCGCATTGGCAAGCACGTTGACGGCCCACGAGCAGCCCTCAGAGGACGATACGCTGAAGTATACAAAATTTGCGCAAGTAAAGGCACTATTACCATGGGTATCACGGCCGAAAGAACAAGTGAACTGGACGGGCAGCGAGGGCCAGACAAAACTAATCGTTACACGTTCGCGAAAAAGTATGGAGGAGTTGGGAAGACTCGGGTACGAAGCTCTGGATTTAGAACTGGGTGCTCAAGAGGCACGCCTGATTAAGGTAGGAAAGGATTGATATTCTTATGTTTTTTTTTTCTAAAACGAACTCCCAAAACCTTTTTTTCTTTTTTGCTGCATGCACAACAAGGATCTCGCCTCTCCCCTGAACGATCACAAAAAATCAAGGGACACACCTTTCTCATCATACCCGCGCATCCACACCCGTGATATACACTTCCCGGTCTCACATCAAACAACGCAGCGTCTCGCAGACGGTTCAGAGTTTACGGGTTCGCCGTCTTCCAAACTACCCGGACAGAAATACAACAGCGACATCCTGTCTTCGGAAAAACTTGCTGATGGAACATTTGGCACGCGCGAGTCGCCGACACATCTAGACTCACGCAAGGGCTTCACCCCATCACAACCGTCACCAACTGAGTCTTCTCGGAGTCAGATGAGTCGCGGCTTGTGGGGAAATGAAAATAATGAGCAGAATCTGGATGAAATCGAAATCTTTACCAATGATGACGAACCCAATGACGACGAACCCTTGTCGAAACAGAATAACGAAAACCGGTTCACGGCTTTGGATCAATATCGAAGGTACAAGCTTGCACAGACGCTGCGGTTGGAAAAGGAAAAGGAGAGAGAGAGGAAATCGGTTGCATGAGAGAACGTGGACTCGAGTGATTCCAAGTTGGGATTGTGAAAACTGGGCGTAAAGGAAATGTACTATGGAAACATGTCATTCATTGGTTCATTCAAATTGAGAGGGCGGGATGCTTCTGAGTAATGTTACTCAGGGCGTATAAAAAATAAAATAAAAAAAAAATACGTTACAGTCCATAGTTATCTCATGTTATCCGGCAATATACTTGTACGTATAGCTATTGATCTTTGTAGTCACAATAGTTGCACGTATTTCAAATATGATGAACACCCGAAAGTTGAATATTCTTTTTCAATCTTGGCACCGTTTTTCTTTTACGTAAAAAGCAATTGAATGACAAACAATAGCTCTTTTATAGTATTAGCTCTTTTATAGTATTAGCTCTATTATATCGATTGATAAACCAGACGAGGTTGCCTCCAATGTGCTGGAGGTAGTCAACCTCTATCCAATTGCCGCCAATGCTATTTTTTTTTTTTTTTAGTAATCAAGGAGAGTAAAAGGAACCAATGTGCCGCCAAGTCGGCAATAAGCTACCCTATAATAGCCTCCCGCGTCGTGTGCTTGATTTCCTTTAACGCGATCGCGTTAACACAGGACCCTAAGATGGCTTGGCGGCGCGCGCAATCCCGAGGTGCCAACCGTTCGCTGTTGCAGCGGAGTTTATGATCAGTCAGCCAGACGAAATAAATTTTTACATGTCGAGTCTTCATTTAACCTTTTCTTGGCGCCCTTTTTCCAGCACTGCACACGTTAACTGTCGAAGACCATGGCTACGAAGCACAAAAAACTCGTTTACTTTGCTGTATCTTTGGCATTGAGAAATATTTTTAAGAACTGCGTATAAAAAGGTACCAATCCAGATAGGCCATAAGGTACTTTTTAATAGACTTCACCTCATATAATTGAGGGTGGGTCTCGGGAATCGAATGCCAAGCGAGTTACTCCCACAAGGTACAAGGCGGGGTGTACATATATACCGGCTGGCGACCGACGCGTATTATTAATACGATGCACAAGCCTCCTAAAAAAATTTCGAAAGTTGTCGGAATCAAAAAAAAGGGGGGGGACTGGGGCCGGGGGTAGCGAAGGACCGCACTATGGTCTGTGCGCTATGGACTGCGAGAAGCGATTACTTCTGGTATTTGGACTCTTATCACAGTTTTCGGGCACTTGGAGCTGTTCGCTTGTACACCGAGACACGAATGTGACAGAGTTGACAGAGTTGGTTAGTGTAAAATATTCGCTCCCTCGGATTTAGAGCGAGAGGTGGCTCAGACCAAGCGCAGCCAATCCAGGGTTCGCTCCGAAATGCCCAAAACGGCTGTGCACCCACGCGTAGTCAGGAAATTCATTGGTCAGTGTGGTCCATCACGTGTGGCTCGATGAGCCATTATAAAGCCGCACTGTCCAGTCCCGACTTCAAAAACAACACCAAAACCCTCGCCCATGATAACCATGCCGACTCCGCAAGCAAAAACTTTCATTTCCATATTTCTCATCATAGCTGCGCTTACAAATGGTAGGGCCCACGTTCGTCGTTGATTCGAAACTCTTCCTGTTCGTGGCCAATTCAATAGTTCTTACGTTCGTCTTTGATCCGAATACAGTTGCATGGGCGGTGACCGGAGACAAGTGGTGCAACAACTACATGTGTGTGATTGTCGCTGTTGAGGACGATGGAACAGCCAATATACAAGTTCAGGGATCATCAAGTGTTGGGTGTGTAATCGGAATATCTCTTGCTCCAAGTTCTGGTATTTACGCTCGCACAGTGTTTTAACATTGATTTTCCACACGCGCTCATGACAGGTGGCTGGGATTTGGGGTGGGGACTTCAATGCTGACAGGAGGTAACGTATTGCGGTGATGGTTATGCATGAATCTGTTTCGAACCCATTGCAGACGTTCTAATATGCCACTACTACCTCTTTCACATCATTTAGACTTGACCGTAATGTGGGCAAACTCTGATAACACGTACACTTTGTCGCGTCGCAAGGCGTCAAGTTACGTTATGCCGCAACCTATCTCCAACCAAACAGCACTAAAACTGGATAGCACCGCTACCGGTCTGATAAGCGGCAAGCTGCAGATAGCGTTTACACGGCCACAGGTTCTCTCCGAATCTAGTGTCAACAGCGAAGCAACATCATTTTTGTGGGCCTTTTCATCAACAAAACCCTCTGGCACGAGTTACGACGCGACAATCCAGCAGCATGATACCTCCGGGTCGTTCAAGTTGGATCTAACCAAATCGACGACGGGAACAAACTCTACAAATACAACCCAATCCTTCGATTCTTCAAAGGTTGGATTATCAGACTATGACAAGATGGTGTACTCTCACGGTAAGCTGCCGTACGCTTAGAATAATTTCGAATATGACTCGGTTTTGTGCAATAATCTAAGCGTTTCGGTCTTCGGCAAACCACAGCCGTCGTCATGTTCGTGGCTTGGTGTATTCTGACGCCTCTGGCGTAAGTATACTTTTTCTTGGCAAGATGTAGTCCTATTTTGAATATGCCAAGACTAACGTAATCGACATTCCGCACTTGTACATTTTTAGCATATTCATCGCTCGTTTTGGCCGTAACCTGAGTCGTTGGGTCCGCATCCACTACAGCATCCAAGTTTTCGGCACGGGAACTTTGGTGGTTGCAGGGTTTACGCTTGGATATATACAAAGCAGAGGGTCCCATCTCAAGACGAACCATCAGGTACTATTTTGCGATACCATGTCTTGGCGAATTTAGTTGCATCATCGGCGACCAAGCAATTTACTTACCAGCGTTCGTGTAACAACTCATTAGATCGTCGGAGTGGCCATTTTCATCGCCACGTTCCTCCAGATTTTCTTGGGTTATATCATCCATCACTTGTTCAATCCCAACCGCACCCACCGTCCGGTCCGCAACTGGGTACATCGGTTCTTTGGTCCTCTTATCCTCATCCTTGCTTTCGTTCAAATTCCCCTCGGGTTCGGCGACTATAATTGCGATATGGCGGTATACATTTTTTATTATGCTTGGCTGGGCTTATTGGGCCTCATTTTTATCGTCCTGACGATCCGACAATTTTGGATTGAGAGGAATTCCACAAAATCCGAAATGTTCTAATAACGTCACCTTGTATCGGTATAATCGGATAAACTCGTTGTTTACTATTCGACTCTTCTTTGTTTGCTTATACTTATGAAAGAATGTTAGTCACATCTATCA
>RBNI01004429.1:0-14074 GCA_003990745.1 Jimgerdemannia flammicorona | reverse complement strand
TTTTTTTTTTTTTTTTTTTTTGGGGAATAATGCAATCAGGGAGGAGCGCTCTCGTCCTCTTTGGATATGTTCGCTAAATGAGATATAGTTCCGCAGTGTCTTTTAAATTTCTAAACGTCCAGAGCATTTTGTTGTAGTGCCAAAAAGAAAAAAAAACAAAAAAAAAAAAAAAATTAACAGTGGTGTATATACGTCCTTTGCTGTAACCTCCGACAACCTGGTCGGTGTCTTCCCCCCCTTGCCACTGTTATATATGTATAGGAGTTAAACAGTCATAGAGGCCGTTCGAGGCACCGAACTGCGAGAGATGTTACAACCACAACTATGTAGAGCACCTACTCGATATAAATGAAAGCGATCTTTTATGATAATTAATCGCAACCACAAAAATGCGGCGTTTTACCGCTGCAGAACATGACTTTCTTTGATGTACAGTACATTGATAGCAATCAAAGAAGTGTGACGCCCTGCAATCTTCGTTCATCTATGTGGAGTGATTTCAATGGAACCGTCCTTTAATGGCATTAAGTTCAGCAAGAAAAGATCCATCAATTAAATCTTGAAAAACTTTCGGAGGCCATCAACAATATCAATAATCCTGAAGTTGTATTCTCTCATCCAGGCTCGCAGTGTTTGGAAGATAATTACTCGGATTGGAAGTAATCGGCTCTTCCGGGGCGGGTATTTTGCCGTATATTCTGAGTGGGCGATTGCACTTGTGTGCCTCGGAATGGGGCGAATGGGACAAGATTTCTTGTCTCGTTCTGGTCTGGTCTCGACGGGATGGCTGGCGAGACTGGATATCATCGACGAGACGAGTGAACCTGGACTGGACGAGCGAACGTGGACTAAGCGAACAAAGGAAAAGATAATTTGGACTGGGTGACAAACCAACGCGTGAGACTGCTAATCATGTGCGATATCATTTACGTCAAGAATGCCTCCGACGGTATCTTTGTTTTCAGGCTGTCCATGCTCGGAATATTTCCAACGCCATCATCAATCTGTAACTTTTCAATCTGATTGGTCAACTGTCATCGTAAAGTGACGCTGTTAATTAATTTCAATTTTGCTAACGAAAAAACGTCACCGACTGAAATTGTTGCAGTTTCGTAAAAACGAAGAATACGTAAATTTTTATATAACTTATATACATAAATTTTCCTATGTTGAAAGATATTATCCCATAACCAACCATAAAATGCATACAATTAAATATTGCCTATATTCCAGGTTTTTATTTTTTTTTATTTTTTTTTCAAAACGCGGAAATTGTCATATTCTAGTTAGCACCAACCCGTCGGAGGTCGGCAATGTGATTGAGAACTAGGACCGTCTTTGTTGATCGTCGACCCAGTAAAGTCTGCCGAGGTGAATGCAACGAGTGCAGGGTGCTTCTTGACAGCGTTTCTTGGCCAATTTGCATTCCGTGCAGGCCTTTCCTGGAGGGGTTCGTTTCGTGGTGCATATGGCAAGGTGATGAGGACATCGTCTCTTCCTCCTAAAGCAGTCCGGACATCTCCTATACGGAACGGGCCTTGATATGAAAGTCGTTGCGGTGGGTGTTTGTAGTGTGACATTCGCTGGAGCGGGACTTGGAAAAGAAGGCGGACTAGCAGGAAGATTTTGAGGCGGACTAGCAGGAAGATTTTGAGGCGGACTAGCTGGAAGATTTGGAGAAATTTTTACTGGCTTTGGCGTGGCTTTATTTATAGCAGCGGCATTGGGGTAGAGCTCCGAGTTAAGGTGGGCTTGAAGGGCATCCATGTGGCTAAAGGTCGCTGGGCACATCGGAAAGGGGCAAAAGAGATACAACGGTTGGGAATGAGGAGGCGTGCTAATCGGGCGGAGGTCGAAGTCGGTTAAGGAAAGCAACTGTTCTTGAGGCCTCAAAGATTTAGCAGTTCGCCGAATGCTGTCCATGTGTTGCTATGTAAAAAATTTCACTGGAAGAAAGGCACATCTTATACTTCTGTGGTATATATAAGACTTAAAAACAATAAAATAAAATAAAAACTCATGTCGCAAACGGAGCCGCCGCTGGAGATATATTGCAAGTTTGGCACCAACTCCGAATGGCCGCACATCATAAGAGGTGGTCTGAGCCTTCGTAAATGTTCATGACAAAATATACAGCAACCAAGGAACTGGAGCGATTCAACCAATCAAACAAAGCAGTATTCCAGATTGGGCCTTCATCGCCCGAATGAGTATATTCGGGTCACTCGCGAATATTGCCAATTTAAATGTCGCCGATAAAATTTCGGAAACCAAACCATAATGCAGTATTTTTTTTTTTTTTTTTTTTTTTTTTTATAACGTACCAACATTTCTTGGCGCCAAATTTATAGGCCTTGTCTTGGTGTGCAAATGAAACCAACTGCAATGTCCCCAGAGATTTCAATCCGTCAGTTTCGCAAATATACATTGCAGTGTTATAATAAATTATTAGGAAGAATGGATAAGAGAACAAGCGCAGAAACCCTACTATACGTACATTGCTTTAGAACACTGTGACGGCGATGATGTTGGGGAGATGAGTGCAACGACTGTTTTGCTGCGCCAAACGCAAATGGTGGTATACCGAATTCTCATTATTAGAAATATTCGAGGCTTTTCCATCGTCGTAGGGAGATTTTTATTATAATATTCAAAAGAACAAGGAACTGGAGCAATTAAACAATAACCCGGAAACTGATAATTCCAACTATGACCAAAATAATTACAAGAGCATCTGAATTTTACTGTCATTCGATGCAAAAAGAGTTCCGTCTCCGGAATGAAAATTCGGGGGCGCGGAATATACAAGTGTTGACATGGTTCAAAATTGAGGCCCATGGTCAACGCAAGTCATCCCACTATTTTTCCGCTTCATGAGTCATCAAGGGGAATAAAGAGCTTCAAAGGAGTCGCGATTTGAAAAGATCCCGAAAGGGATATTAGCGGGGATTTAATGATAGGCCAGGCGCAGCAAGAGGCTCAGCGCACAAGGCTTAGATGTCGTATTATGACCGACCCACTTCCCAGTCACATGGAATCGCCAAGGATGCTCACGCCAAGGCCAAGACCCAAGAGCGCCCGAATGATCGTTGGCATCGGTAGCTCCTCCTGGGCAGCAACGACCGCTCGTATTAGTTCGGCACCAGTAGTAGTATGCAGGAGACTCCTTCCATATCCGGACAAGGCCACAGGAATTCAATCTTGGTTCCACTTGTAGATATGGTTAGCAGCAAGAGTTTCATATTACGGAATGTGCTGTCTATGTATAACCAAATATATATATAAATGAGTGTCATTTTTCCTTCCCATTATTCACGACACCGGCAACATCAACCGCAGCGCTCTGAACCAGAACCCGATTTGGAACCTATAACCATATCGGTACCCACATGCATTTTCGACTTCGCAGATAGCGCGACAAACCGACACATCGTAAAACTAACCGGCCTAACCTTCGGACAGACGGATTGAGCCAACGTGCCAAATAGATAATAAAATTACCCGATGGCATACCTTAGTTCACCAAAAGAACAGTTATATTCAGCTTCGGGCTCGAAGGGAGCTCCATGATACATGGGTTATTTTAAACAACAAAAAAAAGAAAAAAAAGCTTCCCTTTTCCATTACATTCGGCGGTCGTGATGATCAAAATAATTTCGATAGGAGTTATGGAAGATTTTATTTTATTTTGTTTTATTTTTGGGTGAAAGGCCTTTTAAATATCTATTGAGGCTTCTTCAGGTGATAGAATCACTGTTCATCTACTACTCTGTGGTCTCTAGCTGAGGTGTATTTCAATTGATTATAGTTGGAGTACTTTAACTCTAACTCTAGTAACTCTCTTCTTATATAGTATTGAGGGTATCAAGCTATCCATTATTACTGAGCATAGGTCATCTTCTGCACTAAGTCTAGGATAATTGATATTGATTAGATTATCAAAGCTATCTCTGGATGAATTTCTTTTATGAAGGTTACTTTAGCTACTTGATCTCTAATAGAATTTGTATAATTAGCCAGAATTATCTGATATTAGATTCAGGTGTAGAAGATGTTTGGGTCTTAATTTATTCCTCAGTAAGTAGTGTTAAGTTGGTCCTTCAGGACCTGTTTGATTTCATCCATATAGTAGATAGCCTACAGTCAGGTCTTCTGTGCTATCAGTATTATAACATCATTGTTTCTGATATGATTCACAGCTGTGAATATAGCTCTTGCTAGTCCTCAGAGAGTAAATAATATAAGAGCTACTTGCTATTCTGCTGTCAGAGTTCTAATAAGGAAGGTGATAATTGATTCATCTGAGATATATCTATAGAATACTAGTAGTCTCATATTTATCTTATCTGGATGTTTTGGTTCAATTTAAGTATATGTTCAGGTGGTAGCAGTTGTTCATTATTTAGCTCAAAAGTGAGAGATTTATCTTGAATTACTAGCCAATAAGTATAAAATTACAATATAGTAGATGCATATTAGCTGAAGTGTAGCAGATATCTTTATCTTGAATACTTGATCTTCATTGACTTCTCAGAGTCCTCAGATACAGGAGTAAGTGAGTTTGAAGTTATTTCTGCTTACAGGCTTTCTAGTTCCTTATCTCTTTGCTCGAATTATTTTGATCTGAGGGTTATTCACTCTAGATATATGGATTTTTTATATATATTTTCTAGCTATAGCAGCTAAGTTAAGACTTCTTTCCAATAAGACATTTCTTATAGTTGAGAGATCTATATCTCTTTTTTTTTATCTTTTTTTTTAAAAAAAAGTCACTTTAACTTTCACTTTATTATCCTCTATTCTATATTATACTAATACAGATGTACAAATATACTCTTCACCCAATCTCACATAGAACCCCCCCCCCCCCCCTCCCAATCTCTCTGGAGAGTTACCAATCCTCCAGCAACCCCAACCCTCCCCCTACTCTTCTTGCAAATACACTCCTCAAGTCTCCTATAGAGTCTCTCTCCAGATCTCCAACCCTGCCACCAACTATTCAAAAGGTCCAGCAACAACTATTCCCACCTTGTAACTTATGTCCCAAGTACCAAATGCTGACCATCCTCAAACACATACTGCCAATATCTAGCAACCCCAACTCAGATGATCAGAACCCACCCAATAGTCAATTTCTTATCTCCAACTTCTTCCACTAGCCTCCTCCAGAGATTACCCCACCTCCTACCCTCCATCTACCCAGAAGGTTGCACTCCCAACTGATCCTCAATTGCTCTCCAAAAGTCTCTCATAACCTCACACTCTCTCAGCCAATACTCAGGGATCTGTACTACTCTATCCTCCTGCCTGACATTAAAGTACTTCTTGTACTCCAGAGCACCCCTGTCTATCAAATATTCTGATCTATAATTTAGCATCACATTGTGCCACAAGAGGCTCTATCATGCCACTCAAAACTTGGGGGAAATCCACCTTACCACCTTCTTGCTCTAAGACCAAATGCCATTCTGGTCTCACTTATCTCTGATTCCAACTCTCTATCAGGTCTCTGACCACAAATTCTCCTATACTCTTGAAGATATTCCAAGCTATCCCCTAAACTAAAATTATCTACCAGTATGCTCTCTAACAGAAGATGATCCCACCTCAACATCTTGGGTCCCCAGTTAATCTCCTCCTCATCACTCTATCCTCTGAGATCAATTTGAAGAGTCCCATCAACCACTCTCCACCAGAATTCCCTATAGTATATCTTCTGGCTCCCCTCCAGTACCATCAGAGAGAGCAAGTCACCAGACATACTCTGGGGAGAGAAACATACCTCTCACACCCTCAACCTCTCAACTTACTAGGTCACTTCAGCCACCATGCCCTCAAGTAGTGTAGGTGCTTGGTAAAGCCCACCAGACTCAGCCCTCCCCAGTCTATAGGCTATGTCAACACCTCCCAGCCAATCTGACTCTACCACCCTACCCATATCCTTGACCTGGTCATCTTCATCAGTCTCTTGACCATCTATGCTGAGAAGTCTAAGTAATACTCCAGATACTACAAATTAGTCAGTCAATATACATTCAACACAATTACAGAGATATATATTGGCCACCCCATCTCAGGAGAGCATCTCTCTACTTGATCAGCTACTGCTCCTACTATTCCTGAGACAACAGAGAACTATATATCAAGAAGTAGATCCCTAGGTATCAGACTATCTCTCCTGCTGGGACAACTAATCCAATCACATCTCCTCCTACTATTCCTCTATCTAAGATCAGAGTCTTATACTTGTACCAGTTAAGCTTAGTGTCTGAGCATCTCTCATACTATTCTACTACACTCTTCAGTGCTGCCATATCCTTTATAGAGCCCAGCCCTACTACTTTATCATCAGCAAAGGTCCATATCTTCCAGTTTACTCTAAGAATATTCAACCCCCCCACCCTGTATCTAATTATATTCAACAACAGCTCTAGAGAGAGGGTATAAAGGATTGACAACAGTAGATCTCCTTGCAGCACTCCTCTGTACAGGAGAAATAACTCCCCTCTGTGTCCATTCACCATAATAGCTGCCTGACTCCCCTCCAACAGACTGATCAGTAATCCTCTAAACTCTGGGGGGACCCCCATTCACTTCAGCACCCCTGCCAGCCATACTTACCAGACTCTATCATAAGCCTTCTCTTGGTCTAGAAATACTAATCAACTATCTAACCTAGTAGCATGAGCTCTTTCAATGACACCATAGACCCATGCCATCCTGTCTCTTATCAAATAACCTCTAATAAAGCCCCTCTGCTCTGCACCCACTACCTGCTGAGCCACTCCTTACAACCTAGCCACCAAAATCTTTATCATGAACTTGTGATCTATAACCAGAAGCATAATTGGCCTCCAGTTCTTCCAACTCTCCCTTCTTTCCTTGTTCTTGTACAACAGAGCTACAAGCCCCAAGCACTGCCCTCCATTCCAGACTCCTGAGCCAATAACTTCTTCATACATCTATATCATCTCCTCTAGTGCCACCTTTATACCAGCCATTCTTTTCTAAAAATCCCAAGGTAGTCCATCCTCTCCTGGGGCTATCCTAAGACTCATTATCACCAAAACCCAGCAGACCTCCTCTCTCTAGATAGAAACTCTAAGATCACCTAGGCCCTCTGCTAAATCTGGATAATAATCCTCCAGATGCTATTTAATGTCCAATGCATCCTCTCTGCCTTCTTTCTCACTCTATAATTACCCCTATTGAGACCTCAAATGGCCCAAGATTCCTGGCATCCTGATCACCATATCATCTATCTCATTCAATACTCCTTCTCTTTTTTTTTTTTTTATAGTCACTTGGACTCCATCCTTTATTAGTACCAGTCTATAAATAAGTATAAATCATCACCACCCACTACCCAATCCCCATAGGGGGGTCCCTCCCCACCTCCTCACGAATAAAAATCACCCTTTTACCCACTACTCCAACTCTCCCTCCACTCTGCCCACAAATTTTCTCCACTAAGTGGTGCCTCCGACCACCCTACAGCCCCCAACCAAGCCACCAGCCCATTAAGGTGTCTTCCATAAACCTATGCCATCGTAGCAACTGGTCCCCCAAGCCCTGTCTCCTCCCATCCTCAAAAACAAATAGCCAATGACTGGCCAGCCCCACCCAAATAGCCAAAGCCCAACCCAAGGTAAGCCACTCCTTCTCTATCCCCCCTACCAATCTATCCCTCAAGTCCTCCCACCTCCCCCTTACTTCATCTCTCCTACGCTATACCCCCAAATGTTCCCCAATTGTCTGCCAGAAATCCCCAACACCTCACACTCTCCTAGCCAATGTTCAGGCGTCTGTACATAACTCCCCTCCTGCCCTACATTATGGCACTCCTTACAGTTGAAGCAACTCCCTATGACAAGGTGCCCCAAGCGAAAGTTGAGCATAACATTCCTTTGCAGCATGCACCACAAGACCACTCAGTACTTCAGCGGCATCCACTTTCTCACTACAGCACTTCAGGTCCAAACACCATACCAGTTCCACTCTTCGCCAATTCCAACTCTTTGCTAACTGCTAGGCCACAGATCCTGGCCTGGTCCCCTTTGGTATTCCATTCCATCCTCAATGTCAAACTCAATTAAAGGAGTGCCACCCAGTAGTATATGATCCCATCTCCACATTGCTGGGTCCCAGTCCTCCTCTCCTTCATTCCCCCACCAACAAATACCAATGCAGTGCACCCCTTCTGCAATCCCCCACCAAAATCCTTTGTAACGCAGTTGTGTAGTGTTCTGAAGGCCAACTAATGAGATGAGATTGCCAGTTGAGCCCCTGGGTGATGACTGCCTCTCCCAGATCTTCTGTAGCAGAGGAACCCAACCACCTCCTCTCAATTCCACTGCCCTCTTTAGCCACCATGCTCTCAAGCAGTGTAACCATTTTGGAAAGTCAACCAGCCCAAGACCACCCCTTGCCACTGGAAGGGACAAGTTCTCCCAACCAATCTGACTCCATCTGCCAGCCCAAATTCAACCCTTTGCCGACTTCATCAGTCTCTTCACCACCCAGGCTGGGAAGTCCAAATGATACGCCAGGTACCACAACTTCAGCAGCCAGTAGACATTCAAAATTGACAGGGGCAACACAGCAACATGGGCAACATGGGCGGGCAAGATGGACAAGACAGCAAGATGGCAAGATGGGCGACATGGGCAAGACGGGCAGATGGCAAGATAGGCAACATGGGCAAAATGGGCAAAATGGGCAATACAGACAACACGGGCAATACAGGTGGGCAACACGGGCAACATGGGCAACACGGGGGGCAACACAGGCAACATGGGCAACATGGGCAACATGGGCAGGCAAGATGGGCAAGATGGGCAAGATGGGCAAGACGGGCAAGATGGCAAGATGACAAGATGGGCAACATGGGCAAGATGGGCAAGATGGGCAAGATGGGCAAGATGGGCAAGATGGGCAAGATGGGCAAAACAGGTAAGACGGGCAAGATGGCAAGATGGCAAGATGGCAAGATGGGTGACATGGGCAAGATGGGCAAATGGCAAGACAGGTGACATGGGCAAGATGGGCAGATGGCAAGACAGTGGACATAGGCATGATGGGCAAAACGGGCAAAATGGGCAACACAGGCAACATGGGCAACACAGGCAACACAGGCAATATGGGCAACACAGGCAACATGGGTGGGCAAGATAGGCAAGATGGGCAAGATGGGCAAGATGAGCAAGACGGGTAAGATAGCAAGATGGCAACATGGGCAACATGGGCAACATGGGCAGGCAAGATGGACAAGACAAGTGACATGGGCAAGACTGGCAAAATGGGCAAAATGGGCAACATGGGCAACACGGGCAACATGGGCAACACAGGACATGGGCAACACGGGCGGGCAAGATGGGCAAGATGGGCAAGATGGGCAAGATGGGCAAGACGGGCAATATGGGCAATATGGGCAATATGGGCAAGCAAGACAGGCAAGACAGACTAGATGGGCAAGACAGAAGGCACTAATAGGGGTAGGTCAGGTGCACTAGATGCCAAGTATTTGAGGTGGTTGGGGCTCACAACCCATACCCACTGAGTGGGGCAGGCTGGGTAAGAGGATCTAGTTACTCTGGCAGTGAGGTCGCAACTTACACCCTAAAGGTGTAAGGCTGGGTGAGGGTGAAGGTGGGTTGAGATTGGGGTGGAATGGGGCTATTGATGTTGTATGAGGATATGTGGCATATTATAGATAGTTAATAAATAAGGCTACAGCCTATAGAAAAAAAAAAAAAAAAAAAAAAAAAAAAAAAAAGACATTCAAAATTGAGACCCGCCCTGCCAGAGAAAATTGTCTTCCCCCCCAACTCTGCAGGGCCTCCTCCCAGATTCCAATCCTCTACTCTCACCAAAGCCTGGGCAGAACTGACCCATAGACTGACAAATAGATGCCTAAGTACTACACTGCTTCACTGGAGGGGACGATTGTTTCTATAACCTCCCCTCTCACCAGACCATTGCCTAGTACCATTGTTTCACACTTATGCCAATTCAGCTTAGCTCCAGAGTTTGCCTCATACCACTCTACAGTCTTTTTGAGCTCTTCAACATCAGCAATTGAACCCAAGCCCACCACCATGTCATCTGCAAAGGCCCCAACTTTCCATCCAATGCCAAAGACAGAGAGCCCCACTATCCTCCTCTGAATTCTGTCCATAAGGGGTTCCAGGGAATGAGCATACAAAATGGGGGACAGTGGGTCCCCCTGGGGCACCCCCCTACCCAAGGGGAACGCTACCCCTCTATGTCCATTACATGTAAGTGCAGCCCTACTCCCTTCCAGTAGGCTGACCATTGCTGACCGGAATTGGGGTGGAACCCCCATTCTATCCAAAACTTTCACCAGCCAGACTCTTCACACCCGTTTGTATGCCTTCTCCTGGTCCAAGAAGACTAGACGCCCATCCAGTCCACAGGCCCTTGCCCCTTCGATAACTCCATGTACCCAGGCAGTGCCATCCCTGATGAGCCAACCACCCACAAATCCCCTCTGCTCAACACCCATGACTTGTTGGGCCACCTTCTGTAATCTCGCCACCACTACCTTAGTCACCAACTTTCTGTCCATATCAAGCAACATTATCAGCTGCCAGTTCTTCCAATCCTCCCACCTTCCTTTGTTTTTATAAAGCAGCATCATTAGCCCAAGGTCCTGCTCCCCCACCCACCTCCCTGTCTGTAGAATAAGGTCACACAATTCTGTCATCTCTCCCATCACCCCTGGGACTCCAACCATTCACTTCCAAAAGTCCCAGGGCAGACCATCCTCCCCAGGTGCCATACCTGGCGTTGTCGCAGCAAGAACCTGGTGGATCTCAACCTCCTGTACAGGCATTACCAGGTCACCTAGCCCCTTGACTTATGGTGGGTGCCAATCTTCCAATGTTTGTTCAATGGTAGTGGCATCTGCCCCACCCTCTTCCTCACTCCACAATCCACTCCATCTCTCCTTCAGCGATCCAAGAATGTCCTGTACACCATGCACCAGTCCACCATCTGAGTCCAACACCCCTTCCTACCATTGCTGTACCCACCTTGCCCTAAGGGCCCTTGTAAGAAACTTGGAAGGCCTCTCCCCTTCCTCCAGATCCTGCCAGCGGAGCCATGCTGCCAAGCTCTGTACCCTTGCCTCTTCCTCCTCCCGCAGCACCTGTTGTAGTTCCCCAACCTCCATTTTCGCTCTTATTAATCTCCAATCTTCTCACCCTCCAACATCGTCATCCTCACCCATTCCTCCTGGAGCCTAGTCAATCTAGTAGAAGCCCAATGCACTCTACGCCTTCTCTGCTTCCCTGCCTCCATGCCAGCCTCACTCCAGTAAATCTTAGCCATCTCCTTCATCCTCATCCACCGAACCCCCATTGAGGCACCCTCCTGCCACCAGTTCTCCACCCTCAGCTGAATGTCTTTAGCCCACTCATCCCACTGGGTCTTGTCATCTAACAAAGAGGAATTGAGGTGCCAATGTCCAGGCCCATCCCCACTTCCCCCAAAGTACCCCTGTCCCAAGAGCCCCCAGTGATCCGACCATGGACACCATTCCACCTCCAGTGACTTCCAAACATCTAGGCCCCAGCAGCTGGCCATCAATATCCAGTCAATTCTTGTCCCCAGACCCCCTGCCCAATGTGTATAAACTCTCCTATTTCCCCAGCATTCTCTACCAGCATCTACCAGTGCATTAAGTCTTTCTACTTCCTCCCATACCACCAGTCCTCCACTCCTGCTCTCAGCACCCTGTCCTCCATCTGTTCTATCCAATAGTATATCCCGAACCATATTGAAATCTCCCCCAAGTATATCCACTCCAGTCTCCACAAGCATCCCACTCTCCTGTAGGCCTTTTACCCAATCTACTCTCTCACCCCGTACCGCAGGGCAGTAGCAGGAGCCAACTGTAACTGGCTCCCAGCTGGCCCAAATCCACTCCCCCCAGACCAGCCTCTCCCCCCAGCTCCTCACCTCCTGTATCTCCCCTCTGCCTTTCCGAACCAAAATTCCAACCTTGCCTTTCCAAATCGCTACACCTCCCCATTCCTTTGTCCATTCCATCCTATCAGAGTCATCTTCACACCAGACATCCTGCAGGAGGAAGAGATTGGCCTCCAATCTCTTCATCCAAGTAAAAATATTTCTGTGTTGAGTAGCACCCCATAGTCCATTTACGTTTAAAGAAAAAATGTTAGTTGTACTGTTCATAATGTAAAATGTTATGCTGTTAACCAATCTCTACTGCTCCATACTCATCTCCTCTTATGCCATGTCCAGATTATGTTCTGCAGCCACCTCCTCCTCTTCCACCCTCTGAGCCTCCAATCCAGCCAGTAGTTCATTCATCTCTCCATCTGCTTTCTCCTTGAACTCCTCTCAGTATTCAATGCATGCCTCCTGCCAGAGCTGCAGCCCATGCTGCTTGTTCCAGCAGTATTCAGCCCTCTCTCCCACAATGACTGCCATCTCCGCCTCCCTCTCCTTATCTACCTCATACCCTTCCTCCTCCAGGTATACTGCAAGAATTTCCGCCTTCAATGCCTTCATAACTCCATCCCTCTGCATTATCCCTGCCCAATGGTCATCGCTCATCACTTGCAAGTCCACCTCCCCCAACTCTTCTGCCACCAGGTTGTTCATCATCTGGCACATCCACAGTAAGTTCCCCACTGCCTTCCCCCCTGGAGTCGCTGGCCTTCCTCCATCCAACATTGTGGTGTCAGCTCCAGCACTTGCAGACTCATCTCACACCTCTGGGACATCCACCAGTTCCTCCTCGCCTGCCTCCACTACCTGTCCCCCATATGCCACCTCCAGAACTCCGAATTGCACCCTCTGGGCCCCTCACATTGGCACATCTTCTACCACCTTATTTCGGGAAGCTGGGCTGCATCTGATAAGAGGGGAAGGGGAAGGGGAGCCCTCCCAGTCCTCCTCCCACACCTCCAGCATACCATCAGCATATGGGTCCTTACTGTGCTTCGCCGTATCCTCCCCTGCCTTCGTCTTGTCCTTCCCCTTCCCCTTGCCAGCCCAGACACTCGCTTCGGCTCCCTCTGTGCCCTTCACCTTGCTCATATCTCCCAGTGGCCTGTCATCCATCTTGGCCAGCAGCTCCTTCTATCTCTTATACCCCTGAGCCCTTTCCCACTGCTCCTTGGTCACTCGAATCCTCTTTCCATCTACCACCTCCAAATGCCTCGCCTCCACAAAAGCCTCCCAAGCCTTCACTTGCCTCTCTACAGCACCACCCAGCTCTTCTAGTGCTTCCAATAAATCCTCCTCCTCCTCCTCACTACCCTTCACCCTTGTCACCTTACACAGGATCGCTCCCCAGACCATCGCTGAAGGCCAGTCCCTCACCTTCCCAGAAGCTTTCTTCCCAGCCAGCCAAATCCTCACATCCACATCACCAGTCCTGAGCGAGGTCCCTTCCCAGATCCTGAATCCGATATCTACCACCTCTCCATACTCTGCCATGAAATCCTCAACTCTCTTTCTTGTCTCCATCACCAATACCGTTGGTACTCCTTTCACCAGCAGTTGGACCACCCTGGGATCCCACTTCAGGCAATGCACCATTGGAACACACACCTCCCTAACCACTAATCCAACCTTCAGTGCCTCCTCCAGCGGTACCACCTCCTCAAAACCAACTTCCACTCCCTCCAGTCCCTTCAAAAACTTCACAGATACTGCTCCTGCCACCTGCTTAGCGATGAGCCCCAGTACCATTTTCACCATCACTGCCAAGCCCCAGAAACACATCGTGACTGTGAATTCCGAGCTCAACTTCTTGAGTAACAGTGCCACCACCAGTCCCATTACACCATCTGCCAGGTCCCTGGGCCTCATGCCTTTCCCACTGCTCGGCTCACCATCAGTAGTTCCATCTAGATTTTTTTCCAGATCGCCTGTCACACCTCCATCAGCAGTCCCTGCCTCAGCTGCTACCCCCCCAGCTCCACCCCTATGGCCCCCCAGAGAGGCACCCCCAAGAGATTGCTGCCTAGAAGCCCTCACCAGCATCTTCCCCCCCCTCAGCCAGCTCTCCAGTCCAGCT
>RBNI01004428.1:0-14074 GCA_003990745.1 Jimgerdemannia flammicorona | reverse complement strand
TTTTTTTGTCTTTTTTGCATGACAAACCCGCACACGTATGCACATATGCCGTCTTCTCGCATCCTCACATCATTTTACCCCGCCCATTATCCCCTTCAGGTATATGGGAACCGGCCCTTGGCGCTTCCTTCTACACGGAACTCGAGACCCTGGTCCGCGACAGGAAAGTGGTGCCTAACCGTGTCAATCCTTCCCACCATTCCGGATGGTTTGGCCAAGCTGGAGAAGGGCGTGTCGGGCGTGGCCGTGCTCGATGCTGTCAAGGATCGATCGGACCTGTAAGAGGGAGTCGTGTAGATAATTTCTGGAAATGGCAAGGCTCGGAAATGATTTCACCAAGAAACCTCATGAAATGCCAGAAAAAACAAAACCCTCTCTCTGACCCAGTTGACAAAAGAGTTCCCTAAGCGCTCCTGGGTGGGCTTGAACCACCAACCTCCTGATTAACAGTCAGACGCGCTAACCAATTGCGCCACAGAAGCTTGGTTTCGATTATAATATTGTAAAATAAACCTATTTATTTATCTCTACTGATTTTGATGGCCAATACTTACGTCATTGTGGCCATTTCTTTCCTCATTGCAACTAACAATGAGCCAATATTGGCTTACAGGACTAATAAAATATTGGATTTTTGTATTCAAGAAAAGGGAATGAATTCGGCACAAGCCTAATCATAGTACCCTAAGGCGGTATTGCAGACTCCTCAACACTTGCTGGTATTGCTTACACACAAACTTCACGCTTGCAATCAAACCAATTACGGAGAAAGTAAGCAGATCTTTTCAGCATGCGTTGTTTTGTGCTATAATCGACTCTGACGGGCCCAAACCCTGCCGTCGAACCGCCATCGTTCCATTCAAAGTTATCCATACACGACCAGTAAATGTAACCTTTGAGTGGTATGCCTTCGGCCCAAGCTTCCGACATGGACTCGAAATGATGCTATAGAACCAGACACGCATAACGTCATCCAATGCTTGGTCGGGCGGCAGGTAGGACTCATCGACCTCGTCCATGCCGTTCTCGGAGATGTAGACTGCCGGGAGGGTTATACCTTTCCTGGATCCATTTCAGACCGAGCTTCATGATGCGTGGGACGATATAGAGCCACGAGGAAGCAGTGCGCGCACCGATGAGCTTGCTTTGGGTGGAATTACCGACCTTCTGCAGGTTTTGGACACATTCTGGCCAGATACGTTTTGGAGACAGGTGGGGTCGCTTAATGGAGTGACCCACTGGGAGGTGTAGGCGTCCCAGGCGAAGAAGTCAACCGAGCCTTTGATGAGCTCGAGTTGGGTCGGCGTGAAGGTCGGGATAATACTGCCCATGCTTTGGCGCATGGTAGGTGGGTAATCGCCAATCCAAATGGGTTGGGCGTACAAACCCACAAAAAATTGCATGGTGCGCTCGGCAGCATCTTGATCGGCCTTGGACAAAGGGTTGAGGGGCTCGGTCCAGGTATCTTTTTTTTTTTTTTTTGTTGAGAAAAAGTTAGTGAGGATAAGCACAGAAAAAGATTAACATTCGTAAGAAATAAAGATCAATACTTACTGTCAAGAATGATACCGATCTGACCAGGATATTTACTCTGGAACTCGGTACGGTAAATGTTCACAGCGGCAGCGTGAGCCTTCAGAGAATTATGACCGCAGATCCAGGGCTCGGTTGAGGAATTACCTTCGGCACAGATGGCGCGATCACTGCAACGGCCAGGAGGATAGTCGCCAAAGCGATAAGCTAGAATAGATGAGATCAGGTGTCAATGACCAAGCCGTAAGCTCTCAGCAACACAACATTAACAAAGCAACTCCTATTATATATCAAGGTACCTTTGGAACGAAAAGTTCCGGGCTCGTTCATGGTGATCCACATGTGAACACGGTCAGCGAGGGAATCGAAGACGACGTAAGCGTAGTGTGCAAAATCCGCCACGATTTTATCACTCAGCCAACCGCCGTATACTTGTCCTGAAGTGCTTGTGGCAAGTCCCAATGGAACAAAGTGGCAATAGGCGTGATCCCGTTCTTGAGGAGTTCGTTGACAAGATTGTTATAGAAGGCGAGACCCTTGGGATTGACGGGGGCCATCACCGTTAGGCAGGATTCGGGTCCACGCGATTGAGAAAGAGTGGTTCACGCCGAGCTTTTTCAAGATCTGTACGTCCTCCTTGTACAGGTGGTAATGATCATCGGCCACATCACCGGTCGTGTTGTCGGCAATCTTGCCAGGGATATGAGAGTAGGCGTCCCAAATCGAGACACCTTTACCGTCTTCATTCCACGCACGTACGCCGTGGTCGCGCAACCGAAGATGAAGTCCTTCGGGGGGAAAATCCTGTGCGGCCCCAAGTGGTAAGGAATGTCACTCTTGCATTGCATATCGAATCGAGTGTATACATCATCTTGTAGGAGAGCCAGAGACGCAAAGGGCCAAGAAGACTAAACCTGGGATTTCCAAGAGGGCAGACATAATGTTGTAAGAGCGACCCACAGCAACAGCTACGTGGTTCGCAATATTTGCTCGAATTTACAGCAACTGCTGAATACTTAACTGCAACACTTGCATACTAAAAATGCGTCGCAACGGCACCAATGAATCCTGCTTGTCCTTTATTCCAATGATTTGACTCAGCCCAATCTCTGCTGAAATCCAAGGGTAATTCTCATCATACATTATATCCTGACAAATACGACAAAAATGAAGTATGCTCGATTTTTTATGTCAAAGGAAAGATCTTATTTATTTATTACCAATGAACAGCTTCACAAAAAGACTGACAATTACGACAAAACTATAAAGTGGATGTGCATATCAAACAGCGGAGCCCCGTGTTTGGCATGAAGACGATAATCATGGTTCACTCCTGACAGCGCTGAAAAATTCGATTCAAATGCCTCGAAAAGCAATGACATCATCTCATACAGATTACAGGATCTTCTGCTCCTTCGCAAATTCGATGAACACCTGCGCCAAACTAGTCTGGCTAACCGAATAATCCACAATCTCCTGCCTCCCCCTCTCCCGTTGCAGTACATCGAAAAGCCGTGCCAGAAAACGAGTGGTTTTCTTAGCGGATTCGGTCCTGGCTTCTGTGGAAGAGGTAGATGGATTGTCTCCTTCGTCCTCCTTGAGTATTTCAAATTCAATCCGGCTCCCCAAACTCTGCACCAGCTTGGCTCCAGAGAACTCGTTCTGTATGATGTGAATCAATGCGGGAGTGGTTTGAGGCGTACGCGTCTTGACAAGGAGCTTGTAGCCGGCTCCGTAGACATTTTTGAGGCGTTGGGGCGTGCCCAAAGCTTGGAGGCGACCGTTCACGATGATACCAATGCGGTCGCAGAGTGCGTCCTATTACGGAAAAAAGGATTAGTTTGTCACAAACAATTGTGAACTGATTATATCCCAAGTAACAAGTTTGCAGACAAAAAAGAGCTATATATAGGCGGAGACGTACCGCTTCCTCCATACTATGTGTCGTCAGTACGACACTGCACCTCTTCTTCAGTTCCTTTATCACAGTCCAAATCGACTGCCTAACCGCCACATCCACCCCCGTTGTCGGCTCATCCAAAAACACAATCGCTGGCGCGCCAACAATCGCGATTCCTAGCATCAGTCGACGCAAGTTGCCGCCGCTATACTCCTTGGCACGACGATCAGCCACTTCTCCGATACTCATTTCATTTATAACCCGGTCGATTTCAGTCTCCAGTGCGCCCGCGGGAAGACCCCTGGCTTTAGCATAGAACCGCAAATGTTCGCGAGCTGTAAGGAGTTCCCAGACGGGGCTCTCTTGCGGACAGACACCAATCAGGGGTGGGATAGCGCTACTGAATGGGATAATTGAGTGAGAGGAAATTTGGGCGGTGCCGCTGGTGGCTGTTTCTTGGCCTGTGAGGATCTGATGTGAAACAACGTACGTAATAAATATTAATGATCTATATTGCTGAATATTTCAAAAGTGTAACAGGCAAAGTGTATTATTTTTACCTTAATGGTGGTTGTCTTTCCGGCGCCGTTTGGCCCCAAATAACCAAAGCATTCCTTCGTCTTGACTGACATCCATAGATCTTCGAGAACCTTGATATCCTTCTTGGCATTGCTTTTATCAACGAAGGTCTTGCTAAGGCCTTGCACAACGACCTCGTCATCTTCAGTCAGCTCCCTTCGTCTTAGCCTGTTGGTCTCTTGTACTAATACCGCGTCCTCCACCCGTTTCCGATCAACGTCGTTCCCAATCTCGTCATCATTCATCAAGACGCTGACCTCATTTCTTTGGTCGTCTGGTGTTGCCGTTTGTTGGGGTGAGGATGAAAACAGTTTGCGCATAAAAAAGAATGGAGACCGTTTTTGAAACATCCGGTAGTCGATATATATGACGAGGAAGGCATACAGAACGGCAGCGGCGATAAGACAAAGCCACGTTCCGAGAACAGCCTTGCTGGGGTCGAATGTATCCAGGGATGTGTAGGCCTGGTGGTTAACTTGGGCTTCGCAAAGTCTCTAAAGAAAACCATGACCAACATGAAGAACATGTTGTGAGCTTCAAGCACCCCGCAATTTGCATAAAGATGTAGAATTAGCTGCATTAGCTTACCCTGAACGCAATCTGCAAACCAAACGTAGGCGTCAACACAATCGTCAAAAGGTACACAACCCATGCGTCAGCGCGCCCGTTCGTTGCAAAAGTCACTATGAAATATGGAGCAAACACGAGCACCGCCTGGAAAATACCCAATATAGGCCCGACAGCCGAGGCTTTCTTGAACAGGAACGAAAGAAGGTAGGACTGCAAGATAATGGGTGGGCCCGCGAATATACCGAGGAGTAACCAAGGTAGAGGGCTTGTGTTTGTGAAGACGGGTATTTGGGTGGCGTATAGGAGGATGATGTCGAGAATAAGGGGCACTAGGTAGATAATTATGTCACGGCAGAATGCGGCGAGGAAATAGATGGGGCCAGGGATACCCTGAACGGTGAGGAGCATGCGTTGACCCGCTTCGCGTTCCATTACCAAGGCTTGGGCGAAGGTAGTGCTCACAAAGGCAAGAGCTATTTTAAAGGTATCAAAGAGAGAGCGTCAAAAGAGAGATAGACAACTTTCTGATGGAGGCAAACTTGACATAGATCCTTCGCCTCGGTAAAATATGGCAGTCTTTGGCAACAACAGCAAAAGGTAATGGTGGTACTTACACATCGTCATGAACGAAGGAATAAAGAGGGTGCCGAAATCAAATTGTTCCGATGCCAGTGATGGGAACGTTTTCAACCCCGCCGTGATATTCACAAAGGGGAACTGAGAAGGGTTACTGTCATTGCCAGGCAGATTCGCTGAAGCCAGATTCATTGCATTGGCCATCACAGGGACTGAAAACTGACCATCATTGTACAAGATGGTATACCCCAAATCCAGCTGCCCGGCGCTGTTCAGCTGTAATAGATCGAGCTCGTAGCCGGCCGTAGGGCGCTGGACGACGGCGGATTTGTTCTGGACAACCAATAGATTCTGCTCGTGCTGGTAGTCGGCGATGTTTTGTAAAGCCGAAAATTGCGTCCAGTTCGGCGCCGCGCTTGAGGGTGCGGATGGTGGCATTGGGAAGAGGGCCTTCAATTGCGGGTAGAGACTATTTGACCAAACGGATGACCATGTGGCGGCGTCGTCAAAGACGTAGGGTAGAAGGAGTTGTCTGTCTGTATAATTTAGCATCTGGGGGATGATGGGGACACTTCAAGGGAAAACATTTGAATGAATGGATCTTCTCATACAACGACGTTCCAAAAATGTTTGCTCGATGTGTTATGCTAGAGTAACACTTACACGGTTTGTTCGCCCACATTCACATATATGCCCGAGGTCGTTTTGCTCTGTAATATTCAACAATCAAGGTCAAAAAGTTACAATCTTTGACAATCGGCCTTGATCGATGCAGGATCAAGTCAGCTCTCTTACCACAACAATTCCAACCACGATAAAGAGTACGGGAAAGTATGTCGCGAGGGCAAGAACTCTTTTGTTCCGGAGCGAATTCTTGACATTGACTATGAATAGTGCTTTCCATTGGGCCCGTTGAGACACAATGCGATCCGCCATGTTTCTGAGTGTGATCTTGACGTGTGGAGAGGTGAAAAGATAATGTGAATTGGCAAATGATGTTTAAATAATCACAAGGGTGTCTTCAATCTTTGAAGAGGTTGATGTCAACGAGTTCTCGTATCCTCTACAAATAGATTGCGAAATCCAATGAACCGAATATGGCGCGGTGAGATCACGCATTACATTTCCAGAAGTCGTCGACTTCGTCGAGAAACTCCCCTTTGTTGTTTCTTCCGATCCGTCGGATGCCAAAAAAATTGCCTTAGGTTTCACAACTCATGTTACCTTGGCGGCCGCTTGGCGGATCTTGGGTTGTACAATTGGTTGGACTAACTCAAACGATAACAGGTGTTACGGTCTTGATCGAAAGGAGAACAACGATCCCTAAATTGGCACCGAAACCCCAGGTTCCGACCTTTATTTTTAACCAAATACCTTCTAAAGAGGCGTGGAATTTTTAGAAAAGGATGTCATTTGCTAGAAATATTTGAAACACATGAGTATTCATAGCTGCGGAAGAACTCTATAGCGCACACGTGACAGGAGACCAAGTCTGGCTGTGACTATCTTTTGGTCCCGCAAGCCACTGAGGTTACAAAATCCTTCTTGCAGGTTTCCATTGTGAATATAAATACTTGCCAATTCTTTGCTCCCGACTTTCCCCTCAATCGCGTAACTATTTTCAGGTCGACATGGCTGCTACCCGTGAATCTGCACAGACGAAGTATGCTGTCACAGCACGGCGCTCGTGGATGCGACAATTCAAGGCGTTGATGGTCCGGAACTATAAACTCAAGAGGCGGAACCTTGGGGAAACTTTTCAGACGGTTTTTATGGTAAGTGTTGCAATCCAAAAAATATGTGCTTATTCGGTTCCGTTACTTGGGCTCGATGCGAATTCACCATAATTTTTCGCTTTGCTGCAGCCCGTATGGTTCACTTTGATTCTACTTATTATTAATTTGACGAGCCCTCATACCCAGACAAGTAAGAGAAGAATGTTTATTTAATATATTGAAGGCAGTTTCAAGTACCGTAGCTTGACGATCACGGATTGAAAGTAATACTCACCTCCATGTTTCCCTATTACAGGCTATTCCGTTAGCCCGTTACCACCCTTAACTTCCGCGGCGAGCGATATATGTTCTCCGTCCGTGCTTGCAAACTGCGTCCATTTCGGATACACAAACATCACCCCAATCGATCCAATCATCAGCCAACTAAACACCTTCTTCTCTGTGTCTGAGCCGAACCCTGTCATCATCAGAAATTTCGCAACTGTTGATGACATGGTCAGTTTCTACAACAACTCGCCAGCCAGTTTTGTCATCGGCGTCAACTTTAAAACCATATCTGCCCCTGCCAATGTGTACGACATCCATGCCAACCATACTGTCTTCTCCGGCGGATTCATCAACACACGTTTTGCAACGATGCAAAGCTATCTCGACAGAGCAATCATCAACGTTAAACGTCAAAGTTTGAACTTACCACTGCTATCCTCACCCTTGCCATCGAAGTCTACCGACCCGGGAACTAACAGTACTGGCTACGGACGTAGCTTTATCTCCACGGCATTCTTCGTCGGACAGACACCGGCCTTCAGTATCAATGCCTACATCGGCTCCTATTACCTAATCTTCGCCTTCCAATCCGTCTGGGTGAACATCCTCAACCTTGTCATTCAAGAGAAATTCAAAAAAATCAAACAAACTATGCTAACAATGGGCCTGTCCCAATCAGCTTACATGGCCAGTATATTCGTCGTTCACTCTACCCTTGGTGCGCTCACCTGCATTCTCGTCATGGTCATCTGCTACGCCGGCAAGATCTTCTGGTTCTCGCATTGGTTTCTCGTATTCGTCCTCCTGCTTCTCTTCGTCATCTCTGTCACTGCCGTTGGCTACATCTTCGCCATCCCCTTCAGCAACCCTAAGAGCGTCATCTTTGGGAGCTGGCTGCCGACGCTCATCTTCCTGGCCTGCTACGCAGCGTCCTTCTTCACTCTCTTCAACTCGCCCGACAACACCGTCGCCAAAGAGACCGCCACCTATCTCATTAGCGGCATCGCGTTCGGCCGCGCCATCGACTACATCTCCAATTCCGAGCTCACCCTCGTCGGGGTCACTTTCGGCAATATCCAGTACACACCCTTGCCTAGAATTTATGGCATGCTGATCCTTGACATCATCCTATACGGGTTACTGGCGTGGTACCTGGAGAGAGTTTTCCCTGGAGAAGGGTCGCACCCGTTGCCGTGGAACTTCATCTTCCGTCGCAGTTTCTGGGGATTTCCGTCCAATCAAACGAAAACCAATATGGATGTCCAGAACGGCGGACCCGACAACAACGCCGCACCGAACGATATGATCGAGCTGTTTGATGTGAATGCCATCCCATTGGAAGATCGTGGGACAATCAAGATGGTGAACCTGACAAAGAAGTTCAAGATTGCAGGCGGCTCCATGTTCAAGAAGAGTTCGGAAAATGTGGCCTTAGATGGTTTGTCGCTGGAACTGCACAAAAACGAGACACTTGGTTTGCTTGGGCATAATGGTGGGTGAAAATATCTTTTTCTTCTTCTCCGACGTTGATAGATGTTTCATTCGCCTCGCACCTAACCATTGTTCGCTTCTCTTTCAAAGGCGCCGGCAAAACAACCGCGATCTCCATTCTCACGGGTGCCATTTTCCCCACCTCCGGCACCATCACCATCAACGGCACGGTCCTCCCCTCGTCCCGCGACAACTCGGACGACCTGCACTCCCTCCACCTGCTACACTCCACCTTCGGCGTCTGCCCGCAGCATGACGTGCTGTTTACGCAGTTAAGCGCATACGAGACACTAGAGGTCTTCGCAGCCATCAAGGGTGTTGTCGTTTTATCGAGGAACGCGACGGAGGACGGTGAGGATGATAGGGAGAACGAGACGGCGCAACAGTTGCTGAAATCGTACATTATGGATTTGTTGGATGACGTCTATCTCAAAGATAAGGCAGATAACAGAATTGAGACGTTCAGCGGTGGCATGAAGAGGAAGTTGAGCGTGGCGATTGCGTTCTTGGGCGATCCTAAGATTGTACTGTTGGATGAGCCGACAACGGGAATGGTTCGTATCGCAAAGTGGGATGACATCGTTTGCGGGAATGAAAAAAAGGCCCACTTACCACGTGAACCTTCTATAGGACGTGTACTCCCGCAAGCAAGTTTGGCAGCTGATGCAGGACTCCAAAGCCGGCAGAACGATTATCCTTACTACACATTCGATGGTAATATTTCCACAACTGCAATAATCATCAAATTCCGCCCGCTCTGCATCGCCCGTTGTCTAATCACAATTTGAACGTCGTCTCACAGGAAGAGGCAGATGCGCTTGGCGACCGCATTGCTATCATCTCCAAGGGAAAGCTTCAGACTTTGGGCACGTCACTGTATCTCAAGAATCGGTTCGGCGTTGGGTACCACCTGAATCTGGAGAAGCTTCAAGATGCGGAGCAGTCAACGGCTCTGTTCAACGAAACTGAAGTAACAGCTTTGGTGAAGGAATATTTCCCAGGTTTGTTTCTCGACGCAGTGTATATTTGAATCTTGATAAATTTTCCATGGATGAACATGAGCGAACACATTTATGTAAACCACACTATTCTTTCTATTCCATTATCAGACGCTTCTGTCCTGTCCAACACAGCCTATGATATTACCTACATTCTTCCCCTCGGCTCGTCATCTAACAATCCCATTTCAGATGAAGATTCCATCACAAAACCTGAGGGCGCCAAAAAACTAGAAATCGGTTCGACCAGTAACAAAAGCAAACCACAAAATCCCGTCCCACGCCACGGGACCATCGACATATCGCATTCCACTTCGACTTTCCCCCAATTCTTTGAGAGGTTGAATCGTGAGATGGAGGCGAAGGATGGATTGGGAGTGGCGAGCGTTGGATTGGGTTTGACTACTTTGGAGGAGGTTCGTCTCACGATCTCCTTTTTATTCATTGCGTACTCCCTTTCTCCAATTTCGTTATCGCATTCATCCCGCAAAGCACAAGAGCGTGCTAATTCCATGATTTACTTTGTCCACCTCATCTGTAGGTTTTCCTGCGACTTCAGAAGGAACAGGAACAGGAATAATAACGCTTATGCGTCGTCGTGCTTGCAAAACATGTAACCTGCTTGCTTGATTCAGTAATATTGACCCGCTTCCCCAAATTTCTATATGAATTTTCATATGCTTTGTCCCAACTTTGGATAAACAGTTATAAATTAACTTCCCGCTCGTGATAATGATTGCTAACAACCTTGAGGATCAGTGGGAACGGAGGAGTAAAGGATGTTGCATCCGAACTCCCGACTTGTGTCTTAATATTTATCTGAGATCAGTGATGCACATGCAAAACTCGCCACCGCGCGTTTATGTAAGAGCAACGACGAGAATTTATCGTACCCACAGTCCGTCGGCGGGGGGAGCTTAGCTTGCCCTGCAAGTAATGAAACTCATGTGCTCAACAACGATCTATGTGACCAGAATAAGTAGACCGGGTGTTTCGGTCCTTGAGGTGGTAAACAGTCCAGTCACAAGTCATCGAAAATTGAGAGAGCCGGGCCGGATCAATCAATGACGGTACATCAGGTGCAAGTAAACAAAGGCCAAACTTTAACCTGGTTTGTGGGCTTCATCGCCTAATCACGGTAGGTTTGCTTGTTTTGCCACACGCCGCGGGAAAAATGCCGTGCGCTTAAACCGGCTGTTGATTCACGTGCGGATGGTCGCCGCCGCCGGAATCGGAAAGGTCCATCACGGCAGCGGGAGATTGTCATCAACCGACCCAAATTCGCAATAAAGGGTTACACATCCCCTTCATGTCCGCATACCCGAGCGTCGTGGTTTTCACAAAAAATGTACAAATAGTACAAATAGTCACAAAGCCCCGTTGCCTTCTCTAAGGTTCGATTCTTACCACTCTTTCCGACAACCATCATCATGCCCGCCGAAAAGTTCCTCGTCAGGGAAAAGGTCCGAAGCGGTCTGCGCAAGCTTCCGCCACCGGCTACTATCGGCCTTCTGCGCCACATCTTCTCCCTTCCCGCGAAGCCTGCACGGCTTCTCTTGCACGATATCTTGAAGCCGCGTAAAGAGCATCAACCATGGATGAGGAAGGTGACGTGGGAGTCAAGCTGGAAGGGCTACTGGTTCGGCGAGAATATCCAACATCTCGACCACAGTGGCATCGCTAAAAGGGCGAAAGATGCTGACCTTGTGATTTTTTACATTCATGGTAAACTATCGGATGTTTCTGCCTACTTTTTTTATTTATTTTTTTCAGCATCTCTTTGACCACCTATAAACTTACCAATTCATACTATACTGATATATTTGAAGGCGGTGGATTCCGTCTCGGAACTCCAACCATGTACACGGAGACGTTTGTCAATTGGCTGAACATGCTTAAAGAGGAACATGGCCTAAATGCCGTAATCATGTCTGTAAAATACAGTATGTATATTTTGGCGCCATTGTACCATGTTGGATTTCCAAAATGCTCACCATTCTCATCCATAACAGGACTTGCACCTGAACATAAATACCCTAGACCGGTGGAGGATACCGTCGGAGCATATGAATACCTTGTTCGCGATTTGGGTATCTCCGGCAGTAAAATTATTGTGGGTGAGTAATATTGAATACATCTGCCGCACACAGGGACCTCGGTTCACGCCAATCGAATTTAACTAAAATCATATTTTTCTTTTGTACATTATCACAGGTGGAGATTCCGCTGGCGGAGCTCTCGCCCTCGAAACCCTCTTCCTGACCAACGACCCGTCCGCCTTCGTCATCGAGACAGAGGAGGGTGTCGCCGAGCGGCCGACCGAGGATCCTCTTCCACGCCCCGCTGGGCTTATCCTCATCTCCCCTCTTGTCACCGACCAAACAACAGCCGCCTCGTGGAAGACGAACGCCAAATACGACTATATTACGCAATCCGCGGCCAAGGTCGTCCGCAGGGAGTATATTCCCAAGGACATGACGACGCCGATCCCGTTCCTGGACATGACGCAGCAGGACACTGGTTTTAGCGATTGGATGCCGAAGAACATTATGGTGGTGTTGGGAGGAAGGGAGGTAATGCTGGACGACGGATTGATGTTCGTAAGGAAGATGAAGAACGACGGGATGAATGTTGAACTCGTTGTGGAGGACGAGCTCGTGCACGATTGGTTCCTCGTAAGGGAGGTGGTAAAGGATAAGTCGATCACGGAAAAGATGGATAAGTTGTGGGCGCAATGGGTCATAAAGTCACTGAACAGGCATAATATCCGTCATTCGTACCTGTCGGCCGTCATCGAGGAAAAGCTCCCACTCTCGGCGGAGGGGGATCTGGTCGAGGAGACGGTCTCGTTCTCGGCTGAGGACGACCTCACCGAGGGTACGGTCTCGTTTTCGGGTGAGGGGGACTTCATCGAGGAGAGGGTCCCGATCCCGGGTGAGGAGATCATCGTCCCAATCGCGGCAGAGGGGAAGGTCTCGATCTCGGCTCAAAATGATGCTCTTTGTGCTGAAGTTGTGTATTAGAAATGTATAATAATCGAATCTTTCTTATAGCTATATACTGTATGTACATTTATTTTGTAACTAAAACTCGTAGTAATTTGGTACGAATCACCCATTCGAGGCTTGATTTTCCTCTTCATCACATTAACATTATCGAATAGCATAGTACTGCGTACTAGCTCAAACCATGGCAAGCTGAGGAGTTGAAATTCTTTAGTAAGACCCGAGAGCTTCTTCTACGAGTGAGTATTCACTGAAACGTGCCACTGTTGAGGAGGACCTCCGCGAAGATGGATCTTGGTTTCCTTTGTGTCATTACTTCCACTGGGAACACAAACAACGGTGGCTGTGCAGGCTGTGCCGCTGACCGGAGCCTCTGGTCAAAGCTTGCATTCTCGCTTAAGATATATAGTCAAAGATAATGTGCTTTTATTTTTTTGGCGCAAACATACGTAAAACGCGTACCAATCCTTTTGCTGGTCTAAGACGGCCTTTGGGTACCGTGTACATTCTCATTCTCAAAACCTTGCCTGCGATTCTTCCAACCAGTCGTTCGCTCTGCTGCACACGCTCTCCCATTACGAAATTTACATAACCCAAAGAACAAAGTGAGCCAACAAGTTTCCTCATTTGACATTCCTTCTCTGAACTCCCAAATGCCAAGATACTTCAGTTATGACGTTTTACAATTACCTGTGGCTCTCGCATTTACCAAAGCCAGAATATCATTCTATGTATTGGCTGTTTCCCCATGATGTGCGAGAACTCAGTGATATCAATCCACTCCAGCAAGCTTTCATGGCACATTATATTACAAGAATAAAAAACCAAACTATGTACTACTTTTCAGAGGGGACTACGTCAAGGGAAAAATCAAGACTAAATGTTCTATTGCAATTAATGCAATACGCAAAAATGTTCGGACGAGCCAACTGTTCTGCCAGCGTGCTAAGAAGAAATCACACTGAATATATCCAATTTTCATCAAATAAACCGTCGAAAACAAGATAGCGAGCAAATCGTTCATGCTGGAGTTGGAGGACGCGCTGGATTTAAAGGGGCTGGAGTACCGGTGAAGAAGTAGACGACCGGAACTGCCGCGAAAATCAAGGCCGCGATCATGATGGTGACCCTCTGTTATAAAGGGAGAACAAGATGTGTTATAATAGAGCCGCTCAAAGTTCGATCCGAAAATGATCGCATCCATTTTTATCTAGAGCGCCTTCCATTTTCATCGTGAGCGCCTTCTAATTTTGGATAGAACCCTAACCCTGGCTGAATTAGGTGAACTCTACGACCCGTAATCTGATTTTAATGTTCTTGGGCCCATTAGAAAGCCCTTGATAATGTGGTTCTAACAAGCTTAAGAACATTAAATTTGGATGATATTCTGTAGAGTTATGATTGAAAACATCCAAATTT